>OU974074.1:8083404-8266296 GCA_918843875.1 Diadumene lineata | reverse complement strand
GAAAAAAAAAATTTGCACTAAATTTGCATTAAAGTGGAACTTTTGATTTCTTCTTTAGTAGATCACTCTTGTGGAAACTAATTTTTACAAATAACAGCTGTGATTATGCAAATGCGCGAAAAAAAGTAGCAAAAAAACCGCAAAAAATGCATTTTTTGAAAAAAAAATTTGCATACATTTGCATTAAAGTGGAACTTTTGATTTCTTCATGTGTAGATCACTCTTGTGGAACTAATTTTTACAAAAACAGCTGTGATTATGCAAACTGCGCGAAAAAAGTAGCAAAAAACGCAAAAAATGCATTTTTTGAAAAAAAAAATTTGCATAAATTTGCATTAAAGTGGAACTTTTGATTTCTTCATTAGTAGATCACTCTTGTGGAACTAATTTTTACAAAAAACAGCTGTGATTATGCAAATGCGCGAAAAAAGTAGCAAAAAAACGCAAAAAATGCATTGTGATGTTGAAAAAAAAATTTGCATAAATTTGCATTAAAGTGGAACTTTTGATTTCTTCATTAGTAGATCACTCTTGTGGAACTAATTTTTACAAAAACAGCTGTGATTATGCAAATGCGCGAAAAAAGTAGCAAAAAAACGCAAAAAATGCATTTTTTGAAAAAAAAATTTGCATAAATTTGCATTAAAGTGGAACTTTTGATTTCTTCATTAGTAGATCACTCTTGTGGAACTAATTTTTACAAAAACAGCTGTGATTATGCAAATGCGCGAAAAAAGTAGCAAAAAAACGCAAAAAATGCATTTTTTGAAAAAAAAATTTGCATAAATTTGCATTAAAGTGGAACTTTTGATTTCTTCATTAGTAGATCACTCTTGTGGAACTAATTTTTACAAAAACAGCTGTGATTATGCAAATGCGCGAAAAAAGTAGCAAAAAAACGCAAAAAATGCATTTTTTGAAAAAAAAATTTGCATAAATTTGCATTAAAGTGGAACTTTTGATTTCTTCATTAGTAGATCACTCTTGTGGAACTAATTTTTACAAAAAACAGCTGTGATTATGCAAATGCGCGAAAAAAGTAGCAAAAAAACGCAAAAAATGCATTTTTTGAAAAAAAAATTTGCATAAATTTGCATTAAAGTGGAACTTTTGATTTCTTCATTAGTAGATCACTCTTGTGGAACTAATTTTTACAAAAACAGCTGTGATTATGCAAATGCGCGAAAAAAGTAGCAAAAAAACGCAAAAAATGCATTTTTTGAAAAAAAAATTTGCATAAATTTGCATTAAAGTGGAACTTTTGATTTCTTCATTAGTAGATCACTCTTGTGGAACTAATTTTTACAAAAACAGCTGTGATTATGCAAATGCGCGAAAAAAGTAGCAAAAAAAACGCAAAAAATGCATTTTTTGAAAAAAAATTTGCATAAATTTGCATTAAAGTGGAACTTTTGATTTCTTCATTAGTAGATCACTCTTGTGGAACTAATTTTTACAAAAACAGCTGTGATTATGCAAATGCGCGAAAAAAGTAGCAAAAAAACGCAAAAAATGCATTTTTTGAAAAAAAAATTTGCATAAATTTGCATTAAAGTGGAACTTTTGATTTCTTCATTAGTAGATCACTCTTGTGGAACTAATTTTTACAAAAACAGCTGTGATTATGCAAATGCGCGAAAAAAGTAGCAAAAAAACGCAAAAAATGCATTTTTTGAAAAAAAAATTTGCATAAATTTGCATTAAAGTGGAACTTTTGATTTCTTCATTAGTAGATCACTCTTGTGGAACTAATTTTTACAAAAACAGCTGTGATTATGCAAATGCGCGAAAAAAGTAGCAAAAAAAACGCAAAAAATGCATTTTTTGAAAAAAAAATTTGCATAAATTTGCATTAAAGTGGAACTTTTGATTTCTTCATTAGTAGATCACTCTTGTGGAACTAATTTTTACAAAAACAGCTGTGATTATGCAAATGCGCGAAAAAAGTAGCAAAAAAACGCAAAAAATGCATTTTTTGAAAAAAAAATTTGCATAAATTTGCATTAAAGTGGAACTTTTGATTTCTTCATTAGTAGATCACTCTTGTGGAACTAATTTTTACAAAAACAGCTGTGATTATGCAAATGCGCGAAAAAAGTAGCAAAAAAACGCAAAAAATGCATTTTTTGAAAAAAAAAATTTGCATAAATTTGCATTAAAGTGGAACTTTTGATTTCTTCATTAGTAGATCACTCTTGTGGAACTAATTTTTACAAAAACAGCTGTGATTATGCAAATGCGCGAAAAAAGTAGCAAAAAAACGCAAAAAATGCATTTTTTGAAAAAAAATTTGCATAAATTTGCATTAAAGTGGAACTTTTGATTTCTTCATTAGTAGATCACTCTTGTGGAACTAATTTTTACAAAAACAGCTGTGATTATGCAAATGCGCGAAAAAAGTAGCAAAAAAACGCAAAAAATGCATTTTTTGAAAAAAAAATTTGCATAAATTTGCATTAAAGTGGAACTTTTGATTTCTTCATTAGTAGATCACTCTTGTGGAACTAATTTTTACAAAAACAGCTGTGATTATGCAAATGCGCGAAAAAAGTAGCAAAAAAAACGCAAAAAATGCATTTTTTGAAAAAAAATTTGCACAAATTTGCATTAAAGTGGAACTTTTGATTTCTTCATTAGTAGATCACTCTTGTGGAACTAATTTTTACAAAAACAGCTGTGATTATGCAAATGCGCGAAAAAAGTAGCAAAAAAACGCAAAAAATGCATTTTTTGAAAAAAAAATTTGCACAAATTTGCATTAAAGTGGAACTTTTGATTTCTTCATTAGTAGATCACTCTTGTGGAACTAATTTTTACAAAAACAGCTGTGATTATGCAAATGCGCGAAAAAAGTAGCAAAAAAAACGCAAAAAATGCATTTTTTGAAAAAAAAATTTGCATAAATTTGCATTAAAGTGGAACTTTTGATTTCTTCATTAGTAGATCACTCTTGTGGAACTAATTTTTACAAAAACAGCTGTGATTATGCAAATGCGCGAAAAAAGTAGCAAAAAAAACGCAAAAAATGCATTTTTTGAAAAAAAAATTTGCATAAATTTGCATTAAAGTGGAACTTTTGATTTCTTCATTAGTAGATCACTCTTGTGGAACTAATTTTTACAAAAACAGCTGTGATTATGCAAATGCGCGAAAAAAGTAGCAAAAAAACGCAAAAAATGCATTTTTTGAAAAAAAAATTTGCATAAATTTGCATTAAAGTGGAACTTTTGATTTCTTCATTAGTAGATCACTCTTGTGGAACTAATTTTTACAAAAACAGCTGTGATTATGCAAATGCGCGAAAAAAGTAGCAAAAAAAACGCAAAAAATGCATTTTTTGAAAAAAAAAATTGCATAAATTTGCATTAAAGTGGAACTTTTGATTTCTTCATTAGTAGATCACTCTTGTGGAACTAATTTTTACAAAAACAGCTGTGATTATGCAAATGCGCGAAAAAAGTAGCAAAAAAACGCAAAAAAATGCATTTTTTGAAAAAAAAAATTTGCATAAATTTGCATTAAAGTGGAACTTTTGATTTCTTCATTAGTAGATCACTCTTGTGGAACTAATTTTTACAAAAACAGCTGTGATTATGCAAATGCGCGAAAAAAGTAGCAAAAAAAACGCAAAAAAATGCATTTTTTGAAAAAAAAATTTGCATAAATTTGCATTAAAGTGGAACTTTTGATTTCTTCATTAGTAGATCACTCTTGTGGAACTAATTTTTACAAAAAACAGCTGTGATTATGCAAATGCGCGAAAAAAGTAGCAAAAAAACGCAAAAAATGCATTTTTTGAAAAAAAAAATTTGCATAAATTTGCATTAAAGTGGAACTTTTGATTTCTTCATTAGTAGATCACTCTTGTGGAACTAATTTTTACAAAAACAGCTGTGATTATGCAAATGCGCGAAAAAAGTAGCAAAAAAAACGCAAAAAATGCATTTTTTGAAAAAAAAATTTGCATAAATTTGCATTAAAGTGGAACTTTTGATTTCTTCATTAGTAGATCACTCTTGTGGAACTAATTTTTACAAAAACAGCTGTGATTATGCAAATGCGCGAAAAAAGTAGCAAAAAAACGCAAAAAATGCATTTTTTGAAAAAAAAATTTGCATAAATTTGCATTAAAGTGGAACTTTTGATTTCTTCATTAGTAGATCACTCTTGTGGAACTAATTTTTACAAAAACAGCTGTGATTATGCAAATGCGCGAAAAAAGTAGCAAAAAAACGCAAAAAATGCATTTTTTGAAAAAAAAAATTTGCATAAATTTGCATTAAAGTGGAACTTTTGATTTCTTCATTAGTAGATCACTCTTGTGGAACTAATTTTTACAAAAACAGCTGTGATTATGCAAATGCGCGAAAAAAGTAGCAAAAAAACGCAAAAAATGCATTTTTTGAAAAAAAAATTTGCATAAATTTGCATTAAAGTGGAACTTTTGATTTCTTCATTAGTAGATCACTCTTGTGGAACTAATTTTTACAAAAACAGCTGTGATTATGCAAATGCGCGAAAAAAGTAGCAAAAAAAACGCAAAAAATGCATTTTTTGAAAAAAAAATTTGCATAAATTTGCATTAAAGTGGAACTTTTGATTTCTTCATTAGTAGATCACTCTTGTGGAACTAATTTTTACAAAAACAGCTGTGATTATGCAAATGCGCGAAAAAAGTAGCAAAAAAACGCAAAAAATGCATTTTTTGAAAAAAAAATTTGCATAAATTTGCATTAAAGTGGAACTTTTGATTTCTTCATTAGTAGATCACTCTTGTGGAACTAATTTTTACAAAAACAGCTGTGATTATGCAAATGCGCGAAAAAAGTAGCAAAAAAACGCAAAAAATGCATTTTTTGAAAAAAAAATTTGCATAAATTTGCATTAAAGTGGAACTTTTGATTTCTTCATTAGTAGATCACTCTTGTGGAACTAATTTTTACAAAAACAGCTGTGATTATGCAAATGCGCGAAAAAAGTAGCAAAAAAACGCAAAAAATGCATTTTTTGAAAAAAAAATTTGCATAAATTTGCATTAAAGTGGAACTTTTGATTTCTTCATTAGTAGATCACTCTTGTGGAACTAATTTTTACAAAAACAGCTGTGATTATGCAAATGCGCGAAAAAAGTAGCAAAAAAACGCAAAAAATGCATTTTTTGAAAAAAAAATTTGCATAAATTTGCATTAAAGTGGAACTTTTGATTTCTTCATTAGTAGATCACTCTTGTGGAACTAATTTTTACAAAAACAGCTGTGATTATGCAAATGCGCTAAAAAAGTAGCAAAAAAACGCAAAAAATGCATTTTTTGAAAAAAAAATTTGCATAAATTTGCATTAAAGTGGAACTTTTGATTTCTTCATTAGTAGATCACTCTTGTGGAACTAATTTTTACAAAAACAGCTGTGATTATGCAAATGCGCGAAAAAAGTAGCAAAAAAAACGCAAAAAATGCATTTTTTGAAAAAAAAATTTGCATAAATTTGCATTAAAGTGGAACTTTTGATTTCTTCATTAGTAGATCACTCTTGTGGAACTAATTTTTACAAAAACAGCTGTGATTATGCAAATGCGCGAAAAAGTAGCAAAAAAAACGCAAAAAAATGCATTTTTTGAAAAAAAAATTTGCATAAATTTGCATTAAAGTGGAACTTTTGATTTCTTCATTAGTAGATCACTCTTGTGGAACTAATTTTTACAAAAACAGCTGTGATTATGCAAATGCGCGAAAAAAGTAGCAAAAAAAAACGCAAAAAATGCATTTTTTGAAAAAAAAATTTGCATAAATTTGCATTAAAGTGGAACTTTTGATTTCTTCATTAGTAGATCACTCTTGTGGAACTAATTTTTACAAAAACAGCTGTGATTATGCAAATGCGCGAAAAAAGTAGCAAAAAAACGCAAAAAATGCATTTTTTGAAAAAAAAATTTGCATAAATTTGCATTAAAGTGGAACTTTTGATTTCTTCATTAGTAGATCACTCTTGTGGAACTAATTTTTACAAAAACAGCTGTGATTATGCAAATGCGCGAAAAAGTAGCAAAAAAACGCAAAAAATGCATTTTTTGAAAAAAAAATTTGCATAAATTTGCATTAAAGTGGAACTTTTGATTTCTTCATTAGTAGATCACTCTTGTGGAACTAATTTTTACAAAAACAGCTGTGATTATGCAAATGCGCGAAAAAAGTAGCAAAAAAAACGCAAAAAATGCATTTTTTGAAAAAAAAATTTGCATAAATTTGCATTAAAGTGGAACTTTTGATTTCTTCATTAGTAGATCACTCTTGTGGAACTAATTTTTACAAAAACAGCTGTGATTATGCAAATGCGCGAAAAAAGTAGCAAAAAAACGCAAAAAATGCATTTTTTGAAAAAAAAATTTGCATAAATTTGCATTAAAGTGGAACTTTTGATTTCTTCATTAGTAGATCACTCTTGTGGAACTAATTTTTACAAAAACAGCTGTGATTATGCAAATGCGCGAAAAAAGTAGCAAAAAAACGCAAAAAATGCATTTTTTGAAAAAAAAATTTGCATAAATTTGCATTAAAGTGGAACTTTTGATTTCTTCATTAGTAGATCACTCTTGTGGAACTAATTTTTACAAAAACAGCTGTGATTATGCAAATGCGCGAAAAAAGTAGCAAAAAAACGCAAAAAATGCATTTTTTGAAAAAAAAAATTTGCATAAATTTGCATTAAAGTGGAACTTTTGATTTCTTCATTAGTAGATCACTCTTGTGGAACTAATTTTTACAAAAACAGCTGTGATTATGCAAATGCGCGAAAAAAGTAGCAAAAAAACGCAAAAAATGCATTTTTTGAAAAAAAAATTTGCATAAATTTGCATTAAAGTGGAACTTTTGATTTCTTCATTAGTAGATCACTCTTGTGGAACTAATTTTTACAAAAACAGCTGTGATTATGCAAATGCGCGAAAAAAGTAGCAAAAAAACGCAAAAAATGCATTTTTTGAAAAAAAAATTTGCATAAATTTGCATTAAAGTGGAACTTTTGATTTCTTCATTAGTAGATCACTCTTGTGGAACTAATTTTTACAAAAACAGCTGTGATTATGCAAATGCGCGAAAAAAGTAGCAAAAAAACGCAAAAAATGCATTTTTTGAAAAAAAAATTTGCATAAATTTGCATTAAAGTGGAACTTTTGATTTCTTCATTAGTAGATCACTCTTGTGGAACTAATTTTTACAAAAACAGCTGTGATTATGCAAATGCGCGAAAAAAGTAGCAAAAAAAACGCAAAAAATGCATTTTTTTAAAAAAAAATTTGAATAAATTTGCATTAAAGTGGAACTTTTGATTTCTTCATTAGTAGATCACTCTTGTGGAACTAATTTTTACAAAAACAGCTGTGATTATGCAAATGCGCGAAAAAAGTAGCAAAAAAACGCAAAAAATGCATTTTTTGAAAAAAAAATTTGCATAAATTTGCATTAAAGTGGAACTTTTGATTTCTTCATTAGTAGATCACTCTTGTGGAACTAATTTTTACAAAAACAGCTGTGATTATGCAAATGCGCGAAAAAAGTAGCAAAAAAACGCAAAAAATGCATTTTTTGAAAAAAAAATTTGCATAAATTTGCATTAAAGTGGAACTTTTGATTTCTTCATTAGTAGATCACTCTTGTGGAACTAATTTTTACAAAAACAGCTGTGATTATGCAAATGCGCTAAAAAAGTAGCAAAAAAACGCAAAAAATGCATTTTTTGAAAAAAAAATTTGCATAAATTTGCATTAAAGTGGAACTTTTGATTTCTTCATTAGTAGATCACTCTTGTGGAACTAATTTTTACAAAAACAGCTGTGATTATGCAAATGCGCGAAAAAAGTAGCAAAAAAAACGCAAAAAATGCATTTTTTGAAAAAAAAAATTTGCATAAATTTGCATTAAAGTGGAACTTTTGATTTCTTCATTAGTAGATCACTCTTGTGGAACTAATTTTTACAAAAACAGCTGTGATTATGCAAATGCGCGAAAAAAGTAGCAAAAAAAACGCAAAAAATGCATTTTTTGAAAAAAAATTTGCATAAATTTGCATTAAAGTGGAACTTTTGATTTCTTCATTAGTAGATCACTCTTCTGGAACTAATTTTTACAAAAACAGCTGTGATTATGCAAATGCGCGAAAAAAGTAGCAAAAAAAACGCAAAAAATGCATTTTTTGAAAAAAAAATTTGCATAAATTTGCATTAAAGTGGAACTTTTGATTTCTTCATTAGTAGATCACTCTTGTGGAACTAATTTTTACAAAAACAGCTGTGATTATGCAAATGCGCGAAAAAAGTAGCAAAAAAACGCAAAAAATGCATTTTTTGAAAAAAAAATTTGCATAAATTTGCATTAAAGTGGAACTTTTGATTTCTTCATTAGTAGATCACTCTTGTGGAACTAATTTTTACAAAAACAGCTGTGATTATGCAAATGCGCGAAAAAAGTAGCAAAAAAACGCAAAAAATGCATTTTTTGAAAAAAAAAATTTGCATAAATTTGCATTAAAGTGGAACTTTTGATTTCTTCATTAGTAGATCACTCTTGTGGAACTAATTTTTACAAAAACAGCTGTGATTATGCAAATGCGCGAAAAAAGTAGCAAAAAAACGCAAAAAATGCATTTTTTGAAAAAAAAATTTGCATAAATTTGCATTAAAGTGGAACTTTTGATTTCTTCATTAGTAGATCACTCTTGTGGAACTAATTTTTACAAAAACAGCTGTGATTATGCAAATGCGCGAAAAAAGTAGCAAAAAAACGCAAAAAATGCATTTTTTGAAAAAAAAATTTGCATAAATTTGCATTAAAGTGGAACTTTTGATTTCTTCATTAGTAGATCACTCTTGTGGAACTAATTTTTACAAAAACAGCTGTGATTATGCAAATGCGCGAAAAAAGTAGCAAAAAAACGCAAAAAAATGCATTTTTTGAAAAAAAAATTTGCATAAATTTGCATTAAAGTGGAACTTTTGATTTCTTCATTAGTAGATCACTCTTGTGGAACTAATTTTTACAAAAACAGCTGTGATTATGCAAATGCGCGAAAAAAGTAGCAAAAAAAACGCAAAAAATGCATTTTTTGAAAAAAAAATTTGCATAAATTTGCATTAAAGTGGAACTTTTGATTTCTTCATTAGTAGATCACTCTTGTGGAACTAATTTTTACAAAAACAGCTGTGATTATGCAAATGCGCGAAAAAAGTAGCAAAAAAACGCAAAAAATGCATTTTTTGAAAAAAAAATTTGCATAAATTTGCATTAAAGTGGAACTTTTGATTTCTTCATTAGTAGATCACTCTTGTGGAACTAATTTTTACAAAAACAGCTGTGATTATGCAAATGCGCGAAAAAAGTAGCAAAAAAACGCAAAAAATGCATTTTTTGAAAAAAAAAATTTGCATAAATTTGCATTAAAGTGGAACTTTTGATTTCTTCATTAGTAGATCACTCTTGTGGAACTAATTTTTACAAAAACAGCTGTGATTATGCAAATGCGCGAAAAAGTAGCAAAAAAACGCAAAAAATGCATTTTTTGAAAAAAAAATTTGCATAAATTTGCATTAAAGTGGAACTTTTGATTTCTTCATTAGTAGATCACTCTTGTGGAACTAATTTTTACAAAAACAGCTGTGATTATGCAAATGCGCGAAAAAAGTAGCAAAAAAACGCAAAAAATGCATTTTTTGAAAAAAAAATTTGCATAAATTTGCATTAAAGTGGAACTTTTGATTTCTTCATTAGTAGATCACTCTTGTGGAACTAATTTTTACAAAAACAGCTGTGATTATGCAAATGCGCGAAAAAAGTAGCAAAAAAACGCAAAAAATGCATTTTTTGAAAAAAAAATTTGCATAAATTTGCATTAAAGTGGAACTTTTGATTTCTTCATTAGTAGATCACTCTTGTGGAACTAATTTTTACAAAAACAGCTGTGATTATGCAAATGCGCGAAAAAAGTAGCAAAAAAAAACGCAAAAAATGCATTTTTTTGAAAAAAAAATTTGCATAAATTTGCATTAAAGTGGAACTTTTGATTTCTTCATTAGTAGATCACTCTTGTGGAACTAATTTTTACAAAAACAGCTGTGATTATGCAAATGCGCGAAAAAAGTAGCAAAAAAAACGCAAAAAATGCATTTTTTGAAAAAAAAATTTGCATAAATTTGCATTAAAGTGGAACTTTTGATTTCTTCATTAGTAGATCACTCTTGTGGAACTAATTTTTACAAAAACAGCTGTGATTATGCAAATGCGCGAAAAAAGTAGCAAAAAAACGCAAAAAATGCATTTTTTGAAAAAAAAATTTGCATAAATTTGCATTAAAGTGGAACTTTTGATTTCTTCATTAGTAGATCACTCTTGTGGAACTAATTTTTACAAAAACAGCTGTGATTATGCAAATGCGCGAAAAAAGTAGCAAAAAAACGCAAAAAAATGCATTTTTTGAAAAAAAAAATTTGCATAAATTTGCATTAAAGTGGAACTTTTGATTTCTTCATTAGTAGATCACTCTTGTGGAACTAATTTTTACAAAAACAGCTGTGATTATGCAAATGCGCGAAAAAAGTAGCAAAAAAACGCAAAAAATGCATTTTTTGAAAAAAAAATTTGCATAAATTTGCATTAAAGTGGAACTTTTGATTTCTTCATTAGTAGATCACTCTTGTGGAACTAATTTTTACAAAAACAGCTGTGATTATGCAAATGCGCGAAAAAAGTAGCAAAAAAAACGCAAAAAATGCATTTTTTGAAAAAAAAATTTGCATAAATTTGCATTAAAGTGGAACTTTTGATTTCTTCGTTAGTAGATCACTCTTGTGGAACTAATTTTTACAAAAACAGCTGTGATTATGCAAATGCGCGAAAAAAGTAGCAAAAAAACGCAAAAAAATGCATTTTTTGAAAAAAAATTTGCATAAATTTGCATTAAAGTGGAACTTTTGATTTCTTCGTTAGTAGATCACTCTTGTGGAACTAATTTTTACAAAAACAGCTGTGATTATGCAAATGCGCGAAAAAAGTAGCAAAAAAACGCAAAAAATGCATTTTTTGAAAAAAAATTTGCATAAATTTGCATTAAAGTGGAACTTTTGATTTCTTCATTAGTAGATCACTCTTGTGGAACTAATTTTTACAAAAACAGCTGTGATTATGCAAATGCGCGAAAAAAGTAGCAAAAAAACGCAAAAAATGCATTTTTTGAAAAAAAAATTTGCATAAATTTGCATTAAAGTGGAACTTTTGATTTCTTCATTAGTAGATCACTCTTGTGGAACTAATTTTTACAAAAACAGCTGTGATTATGCAAATGCGCGAAAAAAGTAGCAAAAAAACGCAAAAAATGCATTTTTTGAAAAAAAAATTTGCATAAATTTGCATTAAAGTGGAACTTTTGATTTCTTCATTAGTAGATCACTCTTGTGGAACTAATTTTTACAAAAACAGCTGTGATTATGCAAATGCGCGAAAAAAGTAGCAAAAAAAACGCAAAAAATGCATTTTTTGAAAAAAAAATTTGCATAAATTTGCATTAAAGTGGAACTTTTGATTTCTTCATTAGTAGATCACTCTTGTGGAACTAATTTTTACAAAAACAGCTGTGATTATGCAAATGCGCGAAAAAAGTAGCAAAAAAACGCAAAAAATGCATTTTTTGAAAAAAAAATTTGCATAAATTTGCATTAAAGTGGAACTTTTGATTTCTTCATTAGTAGATCACTCTTGTGGAACTAATTTTTACAAAAACAGCTGTGATTATGCAAATGCGCGAAAAAAGTAGCAAAAAAAACGCAAAAAATGCATTTTTTGAAAAAAAAAATTTGCATAAATTTGCATTAAAGTGGAACTTTTGATTTCTTCATTAGTAGATCACTCTTGTGGAACTAATTTTTACAAAAACAGCTGTGATTATGCAAATGCGCGAAAAAAGTAGCAAAAAAACGCAAAAAATGCATTTTTTGAAAAAAAAATTTGCATAAATTTGCATTAAAGTGGAACTTTTGATTTCTTCATTAGTAGATCACTCTTGTGGAACTAATTTTTACAAAAACAGCTGTGATTATGCAAATGCGCGAAAAAAGTAGCAAAAAAAACGCAAAAAATGCATTTTTTGAAAAAAAAATTTGCATAAATTTGCATTAAAGTGGAACTTTTGATTTCTTCATTAGTAGATCACTCTTGTGGAACTAATTTTTACAAAAACAGCTGTGATTATGCAAATGCGCGAAAAAAAGTAGCAAAAAAACGCAAAAAATGCATTTTTTGAAAAAAAAATTTGCATAAATTTGCATTAAAGTGGAACTTTTGATTTCTTCATTAGTAGATCACTCTTGTGGAACTAATTTTTACAAAAACAGCTGTGATTATGCAAATGCGCGAAAAAAGTAGCAAAAAAAACGCAAAAAATGCATTTTTTGAAAAAAAAATTTGCATAAATTTGCATTAAAGTGGAACTTTTGATTTCTTCATTAGTAGATCACTCTTGTGGAACTAATTTTTACAAAAACAGCTGTGATTATGCAAATGCGCGAAAAAAGTAGCAAAAAAACGCAAAAAATGCATTTTTTGAAAAAAAAAATTTGCATAAATTTGCATTAAAGTGGAACTTTTGATTTCTTCATTAGTAGATCACTCTTGTGGAACTAATTTTTACAAAAACAGCTGTGATTATGCAAATGCGCGAAAAAAGTAGCAAAAAAACGCAAAAAATGCATTTTTTGAAAAAAAAAATTTGCATAAATTTGCATTAAAGTGGAACTTTTGATTTCTTCATTAGTAGATCACTCTTGTGGAACTAATTTTTACAAAAACAGCTGTGATTATGCAAATGCGCGAAAAAAGTAGCAAAAAAAACGCAAAAAATGCATTTTTTGAAAAAAAAATTTGCATAAATTTGCATTAAAGTGGAACTTTTGATTTCTTCATTAGTAGATCACTCTTGTGGAACTAATTTTTACAAAAACAGCTGTGATTATGCAAATGCGCGAAAAAAGTAGCAAAAAAAACGCAAAAAATGCATTTTTTGAAAAAAAAATTTGCATAAATTTGCATTAAAGTGGAACTTTTGATTTCTTCATTAGTAGATCACTCTTGTGGAACTAATTTTTACAAAAACAGCTGTGATTATGCAAATGCGCGAAAAAAGTAGCAAAAAAACGCAAAAAATGCATTTTTTGAAAAAAAAATTTGCATAAATTTGCATTAAAGTGGAACTTTTGATTTCTTCATTAGTAGATCACTCTTGTGGAACTAATTTTTACAAAAACAGCTGTGATTATGCAAATGCGCGAAAAAAGTAGCAAAAAAAACGCAAAAAATGCATTTTTTGAAAAAAAAATTTGCATAAATTTGCATTAAAGTGGAACTTTTGATTTCTTCATTAGTAGATCACTCTTGTGGAACTAATTTTTACAAAAACAGCTGTGATTATGCAAATGCGCGAAAAAAGTAGCAAAAAAAACGCAAAAAATGCATTTTTTGAAAAAAAAATTTGCATAAATTTGCATTAAAGTGGAACTTTTGATTTCTTCATTAGTAGATCACTCTTGTGGAACTAATTTTTACAAAAACAGCTGTGATTATGCAAATGCGCGAAAAAAGTAGCAAAAAAAACGCAAAAAATGCATTTTTTGAAAAAAAAATTTGCATAAATTTGCATTAAAGTGGAACTTTTGATTTCTTCATTAGTAGATCACTCTTGTGGAACTAATTTTTACAAAAACAGCTGTGATTATGCAAATGCGCGAAAAAAGTAGCAAAAAAACGCAAAAAATGCATTTTTTGAAAAAAAAATTTGCATAAATTTGCATTAAAGTGGAACTTTTGATTTCTTCGTTAGTAGATCACTCTTGTGGAACTAATTTTTACAAAAACAGCTGTGATTATGCAAATGCGCGAAAAAAGTAGCAAAAAAACGCAAAAAATGCATTTTTTGAAAAAAAATTTGCATAAATTTGCATTAAAGTGGAACTTTTGATTTTATTCATTAGTAGATCACTCTTGTGGAACTAATTTTTACAAAAACAGCTGTGATTATGCAAATGCGCGAAAAAAGTAGCAAAAAAACGCAAAAAATGCATTTTTTGAAAAAAAATTTGCATAAATTTGCATTAAAGTGGAACTTTTGATTTCTTCGTTAGTAGATCACTCTTGTGGAACTAATTTTTACAAAAACAGCTGTGATTATGCAAATGCGCGAAAAAAGTAGCAAAAAAACGCAAAAAATGCATTTTTTGAAAAAAAATTTGCATAAATTTGCATTAAAGTGGAACTTTTGATTTCTTCATTAGTAGATCACTCTTGTGGAACTAATTTTTACAAAAACAGCTGTGATTATGCAAATGCGCGAAAAAAGTAGCAAAAAAACGCAAAAAATGCATTTTTTGAAAAAAAAATTTGCATAAATTTGCATTAAAGTGGAACTTTTGATTTCTTCATTAGTAGATCACTCTTGTGGAACTAATTTTTACAAAAACAGCTGTGATTATGCAAATGCGCGAAAAAAGTAGCAAAAAAACGCAAAAAAGGCATTTTTTTGAAAAAAAATTTGCATAAATTTGCATTAAAGTTGAACTTTTGATTTCTTCATTAGTAGATCACTCTTGTGGAACTAATTTTTACAAAAACAGCTGTGATTATGCAAATGCGCGAAAAAAGTAGCAAAAAAACGCAAAAAATGCATTTTTTGAAAAAAAAAATTTGCATAAATTTGCATTAAAGTGGAACTTTTGATTTCTTCATTAGTAGATCACTCTTGTGGAACTAATTTTTACAAAAACAGCTGTGATTATGCAAATGCGCGAAAAAAGTAGCAAAAAAACGCAAAAAATGCATTTTTTGAAAAAAAAATTTGCATAAATTTGCATTAAAGTGGAACTTTTGATTTCTTCATTAGTAGATCACTCTTGTGGAACTAATTTTTACAAAAACAGCTGTGATTATGCAAATGCGCGAAAAAAGTAGCAAAAAAACGCAAAAAATGCATTTTTTGAAAAAAAAATTTGCATAAATTTGCATTAAAGTGGAACTTTTGATTTCTTCATTAGTAGATCACTCTTGTGGAACTAATTTTTACAAAAACAGCTGTGATTATGCAAATGCGCGAAAAAAGTAGCAAAAAAAACGCAAAAAATGCATTTTTTGAAAAAAAAATTTGCATAAATTTGCATTAAAGTTGAACTTTTGATTTCTTCATTAGTAGATCACTCTTGTGGAACTAATTTTTACAAAAACAGCTGTGATTATGCAAATGCGCGAAAAAAGTAGCAAAAAAACGCAAAAAATGCATTTTTTGAAAAAAAAATTTGCATAAATTTGCATTAAAGTGGAACTTTTGATTTCTTCATTAGTAGATCACTCTTGTGGAACTAATTTTTACAAAAACAGCTGTGATTATGCAAATGCGCGAAAAAAGTAGCAAAAAAAACGCAAAAAATGCATTTTTTGAAAAAAAAATTTGCATAAATTTGCATTAAAGTGGAACTTTTGATTTCTTCATTAGTAGATCACTCTTGTGGAACTAATTTTTACAAAAACAGCTGTGATTATGCAAATGCGCGAAAAAAGTAGCAAAAAAACGCAAAAAATGCATTTTTTGAAAAAAAAATTTGCATAAATTTGCATTAAAGTGGAACTTTTGATTTCTTCATTAGTAGATCACTCTTGTGGAACTAATTTTTACAAAAACAGCTGTGATTATGCAAATGCGCGAAAAAAGTAGCAAAAAAACGCAAAAAATGCATTTTTTGAAAAAAAAATTTGCATAAATTTGCATTAAAGTGGAACTTTTGATTTCTTCATTAGTAGATCACTCTTGTGGAACTAATTTTTACAAAAACAGCTGTGATTATGCAAATGCGCGAAAAAAGTAGCAAAAAAACGCAAAAAATGCATTTTTGAAAAAAAAATTTGCATAAATTTGCATTAAAGTGGAACTTTTGATTTCTTCATTAGTAGATCACTCTTGTGGAACTAATTTTTACAAAAACAGCTGTGATTATGCAAATGCGCGAAAAAAGTAGCAAAAAAACGCAAAAAATGCATTTTTTGAAAAAAAAATTTGCATAAATTTGCATTAAAGTGGAACTTTTGATTTCTTCATTAGTAGATCACTCTTGTGGAACTAATTTTTACAAAAACAGCTGTGATTATGCAAATGCGCGAAAAAAGTAGCAAAAAAAACGCAAAAAATGCATTTTTTGAAAAAAAATTTGCATAAATTTGCATTAAAGTGGAACTTTTGATTTCTTCATTAGTAGATCACTCTTGTGGAACTAATTTTTACAAAAACAGCTGTGATTATGCAAATGCGCGAAAAAAGTAGCAAAAAAACGCAAAAAATGCATTTTTGAAAAAAAATTTGCATAAATTTGCATTAAAGTGGAACTTTTGATTTCTTCATTAGTAGATCACTCTTGTGGAACTAATTTTTACAAAAACAGCTGTGATTATGCAAATGCGCGAAAAAAGTAGCAAAAAAAAACGCAAAAAATGCATTTTTTGAAAAAAAAATTTGCATAAATTTGCATTAAAGTGGAACTTTTGATTTCTTCATTAGTAGATTACTCTTGTGGAACTAATTTTTACAAAAACAGCTGTGATTATGCAAATGCGCGAAAAAAGTAGCAAAAAAACGCAAAAAATGCATTTTTTGAAAAAAAAATTTGCATAAATTTGCATTAAAGTGGAACTTTTGATTTCTTCATTAGTAGATCACTCTTGTGGAACTAATTTTTACAAAAACAGCTGTGATTATGCAAATGCGCGAAAAAAGTAGCAAAAAAACGCAAAAAAATGCATTTTTTGAAAAAAAATTTGCATAAATTTGCTATAAAGTGGAACTTTTGATTTCTCCATTAGTAGATCACTCTTGTGGAACTAATTTTTACAAAAACAGCTGTGATTATGCAAATGCGCGAAAAAAGTAGCAAAAAAACGCAAAAAATGCATTTTTTGAAAAAAAAAATTTGCATAAATTTGCATTAAAGTGGAACTTTTGATTTCTTCATTAGTAGATCACTCTTGTGGAACTAATTTTTACAAAAACAGCTGTGATTATGCAAATGCGCGAAAAAAGTAGCAAAAAAACGCAAAAAATGCATTTTTTGAAAAAAAAATTTGCATAAATTTGCATTAAAGTGGAACTTTTGATTTCTTCATTAGTAGATCACTCTTGTGGAACTAATTTTTACAAAAACAGCTGTGATTATGCAAATGCGCGAAAAAAGTAGCAAAAAAAACGCAAAAAATGCATTTTTTGAAAAAAAAATTTGCATAAATTTGCATTAAAGTGGAACTTTTGATTTCTTCATTAGTAGATCACTCTTGTGGAACTAATTTTTACAAAAAAAGCTGTTATTATGCAAATGTGCAAAAAAAGTAGTAAAAAAACGTAAAAATGTATTTTTTGAAAAAAAAAATTGCATAAATTTGCATTAAAGTGGAACTTTTGATTTCTTCATTAGTAGATCACTCTTGTGGAACTAATTTTTACAAAAACAGCTGTGATTATGCAAATGCGCGAAAAAAGTAGCATAAAAACGAAAAAAATGCATTTTTTGAAAAAAAAAATTGGCAAAAATTTGCATTAAAGTGGAACTTTTGATTTCTTCATTAGTAGATCACACTTGTGGAACTAATTTTTACAAAAACAGCTGTTATTATGAAAATGTGCAAAAAAAGTAGCAAAAAAACGAAAAAAATGCATTTTTTGAAAAACAAATTTGCATAAATTTGCATTAAAGTGGAACTTTTGATTCCTTCATTAGTAGATCACTCTTGTGGAACTAATTTTTACAAAAACAGCTGTCGTTATGCAAATGTGCGAAAAAAGTAGCAAAAAAACGCAAAAAATGCATTTTTTGAAATACAAATTTGCATAAATTTGCATTAAAGTGGAACTTTTGATTTCTTCATTAGTAGATCACTCTTGTGGAACTAATTTTTACAAAAACAGCTGTGATTATGCAAATGCGCGAAAAAAGTAGCAAAAAAACGCAAGAAATGCATTTTTTGAAAAAAAAAATTTGCAAAAATTTGCATTAAAGTGGAACTTTTGATTTCTTAATTAGTAGATCACACTTGTGTAACTAATTTTTACAAAAACAGCTGTTATTATGAAAATGTGCAAAAAAAGTAGCAAAAAAAACGCAAGAAATGCATTTTTTGAAAAACAAATTTGCATAAATTTGCATTAAAGTGGAACTTTTGATTTCTTCATTAGTAGATCACACTTGTGGAACTAATTTTTCCAAAAACAGCTGTTATTATGAAAATGTGCAAAAAAAGTAGCAAAAAAACGCAAAAAATGCATTTTTTGAAAAAAAATTTGCATAAATTTGCATTAAAGTGGAACTTTTGATTTCTTCATTAGTAGATCACTCTTGTGAAACTAAATTTTACAAAAACAGCTGTGATTATGCAAATGCGCGAAAAAAGTAGCAAAAAAAAATCAAAAAATGAATTTTTTGAAAAAAAATTTGCATAAATTTGCATTAAAGTGGAAGTTTTGATTTCTTCATTAGTAGATGACTCTTGTGGAACTAATTTTTACAAAAACAGCTGTGATTATGCAAATGCGCGAAAAAAAGTAGCAAAAAAAACGCAAAAAATGCATTTTTTGAAAAAAAAATTTGCATAAATTTGCATTAAAGTGGAACTTTTGATTTCTTCATTAGTAGATCACACTTGTGGAACTAATTTTTCCAAAAACAGCTGTTATTATGCAAATGTACAAAAAAAGTAGCAAAAAAAAACGCAAAAAATGCATTTTTGGAAAAAAAAATTTGCATAAATTTGCATTAAAGTGGAACTTTTGATTTCTTCATTAGTAGATCACTCTTGTGAAACTAAATTTTACAAAAACAGCTGTGTTTATGCAAATGTGCGAAAAAAGTAGCAAAAAAAAAAACGCAAAAAATGCATTTTTTGAAAAAAAATTTGCATAAATTTGCATTAAATTAAAACTTTTGATTTCTTCATTAGTAGATCACTCTTGTGGAACTAATTTTTACAAAAACCGCTGTGATTATTCAAATGCGCGAAAAAAGTAGCAAAAAAACGCAAAAAATGCATTTTTTGAAAAAAAATTTGCATAAATTTGCATTAAAGTTGAACTTTTGATTTCTTCATTAGTAGATCACATTTGTGGAACTAATTTTTCCAAAAAAAGCTGTTATTATGCAAATGTGCCAAAAAAAGTAGTAAAAAAACGTAAAAATGCATTTTTTGAAAAAAAAAATTGCATAAATTTGCATTAAACTGGAACTTTTGATTTTTTCATTTGTAGATCACTCTTGTGGAACTAATTTTTGCAAAAACAGCTGTGATTATGCAAATGCGCGAAAAAAGTAGCAAAAAACCGTAAAAAATGCATTTTTCGAAAAACAAATTTGCATAAATTTGCATTAAAGTGGAACTTTTGATTTCTTCATTAGTAGATCACTCTTGTGAAACTAAATTTTACAAAAACAGCTGTGATTATGCAAATGCGCGAAAAAAGTAGCAAAAAAACGCAAAAAATGCATTTTTTGAAAAAAAAATTGCATAAATTTGCATTAAAGTGGAACTTTTGATTTCTTCATTAGTTGATCACACTTGTGGAACTAATTTTTCCAAAAACAGCTGTGATTATTCAAATGTGCAAAAAAAGTAGCAAAAAAACGCAAAAAATGCATTTTTTGAAAAACAAATTTGCATAAGTTTACATTAAAGTGGAACTTTTGATTTCTTCATTAGTATATCACTCTTGTGGAACTAATTTTTACAAAAACAGCGGTGATTATGCAAATGTGCGAAAAAGTAGTAAAAAAAACGCAAAAAATGCATTTTTTTAAAAAACATTTGCATAAATTTGCATTAAAGTGGAGCTTTTGATTTCTTCATTAGTAGATCACTCTTGTCGAACTTATTTTTACAAAAACAGCTGTGATTATGCAAATGCACGAAAAAAGTAGCAAAAAAAACGCAAAAAAATGCATTTTTTGAAAAAAAAATTTGCATAAATTTGCATTACATAGCTGTCACGCTAAAAGCGGTCTATCGACTTTCGACTCAAAAAATAGATTTCCTTGATTTTTTGTGGGTGAAAAGGGTTTGGTATCCATGTAATAAAAATCGACTTTGTTTTTGAATCAAGCATTTTTTCGCTTTGCGAGAAGGCAAAATTCGATTTTTGGGAATTGAAGTGAAAATGGTCAATTTCACGCTGTCGAAATTACCAGAATTCAATGACTCGCTGCGGTTAAAAATCAAATCTTTGGAAAAAAGAAACACCACAGTCATTTAGAGAATTATTTCGTTTGTTCGATTCCGAAGTTTGAACAATTTTGAAGTTATGCATCTAATGCTAGAAATATTTGAATATTACCTATTTTTTACACAATGTTTGTGTTCGAAAAAATGCCTTTCCAAAATGGACAAAATCTCAAATGTCTGATAAAATTTTCATCATTTTTGTGTTTGGCAGACATTTATAAGACTTATAATATCGTAATCTAAGCTCAGACCAGTGGGATAATGTATACAGGGAAAATGAACGAGCAACGATTTTGAGCTATTTTTAACTTGTTTACAATTTTCGCGACACGGATCATTAGCATAATTTCGGCTAGCACTTACAAAAAAAACTACTCTATAGGCCTCAGAATCCCTGAAACCATCAAAAACTCATAAAAACAAATAAAATTTTATATACTTTTGTTAAGTATTGAATTTCATGAGCATTTTCGAAAATAATTGTCACGGGGATTTGAGATTGCGTGACTTTTTTTGCAAGCCGACTGTCAAAACATATCTGCATATTTTAGTTGATATACTCCAAATCAAAAAAGAGAGATTTTTTCTCATTATTTCAATTCTATGTTAATGTGACAATATTTGCAGTTTGTTAGCTCGCTAGTGGGTATTAGACTATTTATGTTCAAATTTTAGATTCAAAGTGCAAAAATTAGATCAAGATGAAATCAGTTTTGCACAACAGTCCAGTCAGCTGGGCTGTCTGTTTCCTAACTAATATATAACAGCGGCTTTTTTTAGAGTTCGTTGACAAAAATGGCATGCTTTTTGAATGTCAAAGACCCACAGGGCTGTGGGAATTTTAGAAATTTTACACAAATTATATCGCTAAACGATTGCAATGACAACATTGAGGCTCACTTGCCGAGACGAAACCACCTCTCTGAAAAGGAAATATCCACCGAACACTAGCTGATATTAATACGCGCGGGATTTTTTTATGCCGAACAAAATCCAAATGATATTCTGATATGTCCTAAACACCGGGCCAACTTAGGAAAATACTTTCAAAGTAAATCTACTTGTCAGTTTGCCGAGCATAAAGCACAGAGAACGTCAGCCAAAGGGAAGATAACGCGTGTTTTCAATGTCCAAATATCGAGAGAAGTACATGTAATTACTGGATTATTGATACCTGTTGGATCTCGTAAGTATTAACTGTCTATACCTTTATATTAAATGTTCATGAGAAATGCAATTATTTTCACGAAACAGTCTTCGAATACACTCAATATTTTTCGTTTTTCTTGAATAGCAATTTGCGACAGTTGTAGAAAGTTCCACGACCGAAGAATAAACAATGAGTGGGGATGGCTCAGAAATTCGTCCGGCAAAGATAGTACCGTCGTGCATAATCAACTTGTAACAGGGGGAAAGAAATCTAATACACAGTAAGGACCTATTATATTACGATTATGGAGACAGGGGAAACCGGAAAAAATAATAACGAGCGAAGGGAAAAGCAAAACAAACAAACAAAAACAAACAAACAAACATTACTTCAAATAACTGAATGAATGAATGAATGGATGGATGGATGGACGGACGGACGGACGGGATAGAGTTACACGTTACAATAATATTGCAGTAAGATATCATTTTTGTCTTCCTACCAACAGAGAAGAAGGAGCATGTGCTGCTACATTAGAAGACCTGTCACTGTCACCACCATCCTACAAAGATCCTTGGTGGACACCAAGAAAAAACAAAGAATATGACATAACAGATGAAAGCTCTTCTGGGGATGAAATGATAGAAACAACGAATGCACTGGCTGTATACAATGAAGCGCTATCGAAGATTGCTGGGCTAAGTGACGTAAATATTGCGCCTCTCACACAGGTATTAGATGGTAAATGGAAACATGCCACACACAAAGAAAAGACCAGCTGTATAGAAAAAGTAGAGGAAGCTTGTAACGCAGTGTGCAAAGTCATTGCGCCTGATGATAGTGAAGAACTCCTCAACTCATTTGTCAAACAGCGAAGTGGTGAGTCCGATGATCTAAAAGCTCTGGTAGCAGCCTACAAAAAAATGCCCCTTCAAAATGTGCAAAAACACAAATTCTCAGTATCTATGCTTGTCATCATTCCTACAAGTACCTACAAGAACTCCACGCTCCATTTGAAAAGTTGAGTGACAGGCAAATAAAGAAGGCTAGATCCTACGCTTAGACGTATGGTACAATTGGGGTGATATCAAAGCAACCTCATCATCGTATCCGTATTGATTTGGTTAAGCTGGACCATTTCTTGAGGTTTGTTGACCAGCCTTACTTCTACCAGGATGTAGCTTACGGAACTAGGAACATAAAGTTAGACTCAGGAGAGGACTTTATTATGCCAAATGTCGTTAGGATTGTGACAAGATCAACTATGATTGAGCAGTAACTAAAACACTGTCAAGATGAAGTGTGGATCCACTTGGACGATCAACATTGTACAGAATATTGCAGGTCCGTGAAGCATCGCAGCGCAAATCATTACAAGGCCTGGACAATACAGCAGCTAGTGGGGTTGAAGGGTTTCAAATCCTAGAAAGAATCGTCGAAAAGCTTCAAGAACTTGGAGCTGATGAAAAATGGAGTAAAGAAACAAAGAAAGATCTGAAGGTGGGTAAGCTGTACCTTCAAACCAATTACAGATCTCACTGCCGTCATGATGATAGCCAATGCCCTGACCACTGCAAAACGTTTGCATTAAGTGATACAACTGATACCAAACTTCAAGCTAAGTGCAACCATGAGCACAAATATCTTTGTGATGAGTGTGAATCTATCAAAGAAACAATCCAATCAATTGCGCTACAGCTGGAGTCGCCAGCTATACAATTTTGTAATGACGATCAGAAATTGGATCTAAAACACGACTTCGAAAGTGCACAGGACATGGTTTTTCAGTGGAAATGTCATCTCGTTAGAGCAGAAAACCAAGACAGAGCAAAGCAAGCAGTTATGAATTCCCTTGACACTGAATCAGCATTTCTGGTTATGGACTGGGCAATGAAACTCACTCAAATCAGATATCGGGAAAAACAGTCCGAATGGTATGGAAAAAGAGGGATAAATTGGCACGTGAGCTGCATCATTTCAAAGAATACTGAAGGGAATTCTCTAGAGGTAAAGTCGTACAGTCACTTATTCAACAGCTGTACCCAAGATTGGAAGTCAGTATGCGCCATAGTAGAGCATCTACTCACCACCCTTAACGCAGAGAAACCGCACATCAGAAAAGTATTCCTACGATCAGACTGTGCTGGATGTTATGATAACAACAACCTTATTGCTGCTCTCAGAGACGTTGGTAAAAGAACTAACATTCGTATGATGAGGTATCTTGAATATACATGCATATTCATTTATTCAGTTGTTCATGCATTCGTTTGTTTTTGCTCAAACACTGCGCTTTCTTTCTTTTTTTAAAATGCAATTTCTTATATTGTTTATATATAACATATATATGATTTTTTTTTCTTATTTAGGTATGACTTCTCGGAAGCCCAATACGGAAAAGACATCTGTGATCGTATTATCAGTCCAATGAAGGGTGCCATTCGAAGATATTGTAATGAAGGTCACGACGTAATATCTGCATCTGACATGCACGAGGCACTTGCAGTAAGACAGGTTAAAGGAACAACAGCTGTTGTCTGCGAAACAGGTGATGCCATCCAAGAGTTTACAATGAATGCCATTTCAAATTTCAGCGCCTATCACAATTTCATTTATGAAGAAGGAGGTCTACGAGTGACAAAAGCTTATAGTATAGGTGAGGGAATTCTCATTCACTGGTCACAGATAGTAACAGATAACGTACGCCCTGCAGTGTTGAAAGAAAGTGAAGCCAACCGTGGATTCTTCCCTGCTGTACCGCGAGTAATCAAACAAGCAGGTCATATCAGCAGACACGATAATCAAGATAATGACGACGCAGAGATACCCTCGATGTTCCCCTGCAATGGGCATGTTGTATTTCGCGGACTGGACTCACACTGGACTGGACTGGACTGGACTGACAAAACGCGGACTTGTAAAACGCGGACTGACAAAACGCGGACTTGTAAAACGCGGACTGACAAAACGTGGACTGACAAAGAAACGCAAATAGATATAATAATAATAATATATGTGAATAACTGAATATCTATAGTTTAAAGGAGTATATATATATATATAAGTAGAATAAAGTAAATATATATATATATATGTATATATATATATATATAAGTAAAGACGAGAAACACGTTGTTCTACTGTGACTCCGAGTTTCGTGCTTACGCACTCATCAGACAGTGTTTCAGACACTCATCAGACAGTGTTTGAACACTGTCTGATGAGTGCGTAAGCACGAAACTCGGAGTCACAGTAGAACAACGTGTTTCTCGTCTTTACTTATTTAATTAGCTCTACACCACAAGTGTATCGAGCACTGTCTTAATGGGATTAGCACATTACTGACTACATTATATATATATATATATATATATATATATATATATATATATATATATATATATATATATATATATATATATATATATATACACTCGTTTGCAAGAACGTTGTAGTATACATTTATACATTTATACAAATATCTAATGAGATGCAAAAGGCAAAAGAAGCCGTTTTTACACACGAAACCAACTGTTTTATAATCTGTACGATAAAATAAACAGGAAAAATATTTTTCGACTTTCGTTGAATGAATCAAACAATAAATAAAGCGAGTTTTCTGTTTTGCATATCATTAAATATACTGAATAAATTAGGTATTTGTATAAATGTATACTACAACGTTCTTGCAAACGAGTGTATATATATATATATATATATATATATATATATATACAGCAATATGCAGAAATTATGAGCCACCACCAAGTATATAAGTATATATAAAAAAGTCCTTAGAAATTATGGGATATCTTCACTGATATTTTTTTCGTACAGACCTGGTCCTAGGGAACAATAACAATATATATTTGAGGGTATCCCATAATATATAAGCCCTTTTTGATATATACTTATATACTTGGTAGTGGCTCATAATTTCTGCATATTGCTGTATATATATATATATATATATATATATATATATATATATATATATATACACTCGTTTGCAAGAACGTTGTAGTATACATTTATACATTTATACAAATATCTAATGAGATGCAAAAGGCAAAAGAAGCCGTTTTTACACACGAAACCAACTGTTTTATAATTTGTACGATAAAATAGACAGGAAAAATATATTTTGACATTTATTAAATGTAACAAACATTAAATAAAGCGAGTTTTCCGTTTTGCATATCATTAAATATACTGAATAAATTAGGTATTTGTATATATGTATACTACAACGTTCTTGCAAACGAGTGTATATATATATATATATATATATATATTATATATAGACCTAAAAAAAGAATAATGTTTGCAAAAGTCCAGTATTTTATGTAAATATATTGCTAAAATTACGATTATTATTAGAACGATTATTTTGGACACACGCAGACTGAAGACCGAATAATTTTAACACTTAAATTAAATATTAATGGCAATACCAACTTAATTGAAAAGTGAATGTTTATGTAAATTATTTTTGAGACACAATTTTCGAAAAGACCTCTTTTGACCCAACAAGATAAATCACACTATTGACAGGACTCAACGAATACAATTTTTCAGTCACATGATTAGTTTGTAATCGTAATACAATAGGGCTGCGCGGCCGTTCTAAAAATAAATGTCACGCCATTAGACCCCCGCCTGACTCAGACAACATTGAGGTCAACTCTCTGAGTAAATGTATGGAAGATTACTGATACGGTCGCTATTTTTCTTTAATTTCGCGTTCGATACGTACAATATGGTTAGCACAAAACATTGCTGTTGGGGGCAATGTAAAAGCGATTCAAGATATCCAAATAGATTGCCGAAATCTTTACAAGAAATGGTGAAATTAGGACAAAACGTTTTCATACCGTACGTTTCTCAAGCCTTCGCAAACCTCGAGCGTTGTAACAGATGGATAAGGGCTAATCTCGTAAGCATTTTACGGCGGTATTACCGTGGAGAATATAAATTTTTTGTTTGTTACTTAATGTACAAAACATGAAATGAACAATTCTTAATTTTTTATTGCAAGTCTACATATATACAAAGCATCGAAATAGCAATATGTGCAATAGCAAGAGTGCTACATGTGCTGCATTTTTTTTCTTGAATAATATGCTTCATTATTTTATAAACTGGAACAGAGAGAAAGGGAAATGGTAAAAAAATATAAATATTATTATGAATATAAAGTTTCTATAATGCATATCTGCATGGATTATTATCAAACTTATATGTATTCACAAAAATATTTGCAAAAAAATAGACTTTAAATGCTAAGAAACAAGGCCTTGACATGGATGCACAGGATGCACAAATAACTGGACTGATAATGTTATTACAACATTGTGTGGCAAATCAGTTTTCATAGAAGGCCAAACGTGAGCGCGAACAAAATAATAATCTTCGGTCTTGTTATCCGAGGCGTTATCCGAGACGTCGTGTACAAATCCAGAGTCTACATATTTTCGTCCATTCTTGATCAGCTTGTCTGTCACATGTCCAAGTATTTCTACTTCTTCTATTTTAGAAAATGTTTCTGAGTTCAAATAATTCTTATAATCAGGATACGATGGAAGTAATTCTACTGCATATAGTATATGTAACCGTAGTTAATCGGCGCCGGTTTATGGTAAGATGGCCATGATTTCCAGCCAGAATTCCGTATATTTGGAACGTTACTTGAACAGCTTGAAGACGTAAGTTTGCTAGAATAATCTTTTCTTGTTTCTTTCTGAATTTTAAGATCGAGCCATTTTACACCATCAATACTTGGGTCAAGAATTCGATGATTTCCTGACGCTATACAATCACGCACGCGCTCGACAAGATCGGGCCGTTTTCATGAGAGATTTTGTCCTCTACATTTTAACCAGCGTTTCAATTGATCGACAGTATAATTATTTAGGTCTCCCTCTAACTCACAACCAAGAACTCCGTCATTTTCTGTTAAAAAAAAACCTTTTTGGAGCTCATTTAGAAACGGCATGCTAATTCCACCCATACATTTCTTTAGTAACAAGGTCACAAGTTTGTCTGAGTCACGGTAGGGGGTCTTTTCCCGTGACGTCATGGCCGCGCAGCCCTATTTAAAAGGTCATGTTAGACAGTGCGATTTATGCCTACAACCATCGCACGCAACCTGCTCGCATCACGAGTTGTACTGTAAAACTCAATTGTACAATTCACTCAAGTCTGTCGGAGAAAGAAAGTTGTAGGATTTTGAAACATTGCACAGAATATCAATTAATTAGTATTTTGTAATTTTGATGGTATTGTTGCGAAACTAATTCAGTAGGAGTTCCTGTGGTCAAGAAAATATATGGAGAAAGAATCGAGATTTGGGCTATATCGTCGGTTTCCTTGTTGTTATTTTATGTCAGTCTGCGTGTGTCCAACACCGATCTATATCTATTATATACATATATATTATTAACATATATATTATATATATCATTTATTTTTTTAATAAAATTAACAAGTCTGCAGTCTTAAGTCTGCGTGTGTCCAACACCGAGTCAACAGAGATCCTTCGATAGAGCAGTGTTGTTACGACTCAAAATGTAATAACTCGCACCATGACGAACCCCGTACCAGAGATTTTGAACTTTGCGAGGCGTTCAAGGCGTCGCAAACTGACCGCAAAACCAATTTACTTTGTGTTCTAGGCGTGAAGAGGAATGCAACAAAGCTTTAATTATTACAATATATGTTTGATGTTTGTCATTACTTAAGGATTAATATTTTACAGTTGTATTCGTAAGAAATTCTGCTTCCAATTTAAGAGAACCATATTCAAAACAAGCCAGAGATACTCAATTTCCTTTTCAGCTAAACACATGTATCTTATTAGATCAACCATAAAATGATCGCTATGTTTACATTTCATAATCGCACTTCCGAAAGAATACTAGCGAGTTATTTCATCATCTGTATCACAATATTCATGATAAACTTACAATTATGAAGCATGAGTATTCTTTGATTACATGTCCTTTGACTTGTGAAGAAAATTCTGAAGCACTAAAAGTACGAATAATATCGTGACAATAAAACATTTGTACGAACTGAGCTCTTGTTTGCATTTTTTCGAAACGCTTTTCGATTCTCACCTCGTGTGACGGCAACGTTTCGTGACGACACTTAGAATGTAGTATGTTACTGAATAGAGACTGGCATAAAGTCAATTACTGAAATCGAAATGATATGTTCTTAAAATTTTGTTTACAGCTTTACTGAATATAGCTTCGCACGCTAATCTGACTACCTTGCGGCTAGCGAGCAAAGGCCATTGTTTGCACACTCTCCTACGAATATAGAAAGAAACTGACTCTGCTAACCAAATTTGTCCGGAATATTCCCTTTGATAGTTGCACTTTTTAAAATAGTTACACTTTAATAATTGCATAATAATGTTCACAGATTAGCACCTAGCACAAACAGTGCGAGCTCAGTGTGTTGAGGTCACTGTTCAAGCAACAAGTCTTTTTCGCCGGCTCATTTATATAATAACTATTTTAACTATTATGGTTCGCAAATGATGTATGATGGAACGTATGATAGTCAAAATGACCAGCCTTTAATGAGACCGGTACGATAATAACATGCTTGTGATTGACGTTCTTGGTATCATTTATGTTTGGGCCGAACAAACTTTGTCTGTCAAGTGCGAATCGGCAACAAAACCACAAATGTCATATCTTCCTGCTAATAGCATTTGGCATGACAGGTCGTTTTTTTTCTATAGTTTTCAACTGATTATTTTGTTTATGCACATGTCGATACAATGTTGGTGTGCATGCAACCATGGAACACTTTTATAAGGGCAACTTATATTGATCTATTCCTCTGCCTCGGTAAATTGCACATTTAGTGTTTTACAAGTCCGCGTTTTGTCAGTCCGCGTTTTACAAGTCCGCGTTTTGTCAGTCCGCGTTTTGTCAGTCCGCGTTTTACAAGTCCGCGTTTTGTCAGTCCGCGTTTTACAAGTCCGCGTTTTGTCAGTCCGCGTTTTACAAGTCCGCGTTTTACAAGTCCGCGTTTTGTCAGTCCAGTCCAGTCCAGTGTGAGTCCAGTCCGCGAAATACAACATACCTAGTCTAGTAGAGTTTGAAACACTGAAATACACGTAAATACAATAGTAAATGATATTCATTTTTTTTATAGGAAAGGATAAAAATTCAATACGAGAAAGACAAATTCAAATTAAATTATCTATAAGCTTCCCTATAAAATATACATTATGTGCTTTTTGTCAAAACCCAACTCTTCGAACATCGGCTAAAAACGAAGAGCATTCGACGATAGAGTACACTCCAGGAGAACTCATTGATAGGTTAACTAATTTAATGATAATGATTCAAAGACTGAAAATGAGTTTTGTTCTTATTTTGAAAGTAATTCTTGTTTCAGGTTTATATATATATATTTTTTAAGACTGCCAGTTAGCGCGCATAAAACACTGAAGCTCTTGCTAAAACATACGTAAAAAAAAAACTGGCTAAGTTGAAACTATTAACAAAATCAAATCAATTTGATCCACATGTAACGATTGGTATTGGTTTTTAGAAACCATTACATTTCCATCGAAATTTGGATTTTTTTTGTTTTATGTGATTACATAAACATCTAAATGGTAGTAGGTGTTTTCAAAGTCGACAGAGAAAATAGGCTGGCCGTTCTCGCCACGTCGTATGAATCGTATGATGACAACATTGTTTGGGCCGGAGTACTCCGGTGTAAATGGAGACCCACATCCATGGCACACTAAAACATTTGGCCTTCTTCAAAGCTAAAGTAGGGGAGATGCCGTATTTCATCGACATTGATTATGTGGACGAATAATCGAAGTCTATTCTAAAAGAAATCTAAAGGAAGCAGAAATATATACCATCAGAAGATTCAAATTATATGACGAATAAATAAACCCGGAAGATGAACTGTAAAATTTTGATATTTATCTGATGGTTAATGCATGTTAGATAAAAATAAAAACAGTGTTATTTAGATTACCATTCAACTTTATCCTTTACCTTTTAACGTTGAAGGAAATTCTAGCGATCTAAATTAACGAGAATTTTTGAAAATCGCGTAAAATAAGTGAAGCGTTAATTTCCTATAATATTGTAGTTTGATTGTAGGTTTTCTCTCTCTGCTCTTTCAATTGCATCTTTTATTCTATATAATTATTGATAAATGGCTATCTAATTTCTCAAACCCGCGACATTTTCTCAAACCCGCGACTTGAAACACGCACCCGCGACTTGAAACCCGCGACCCGCGACACGCGACCATTAGGGCAACTCCGGAGGAATGCACTAATCCATTTGCTCATTACTTTTATCTGATCTTGTCTAAAAGTACACACGAGTGACCACGGATGACCACGAGTGACCACGAGTGACCACGAGTGACCACGAATGACCATGAATGACCACGAGTGACCACGAGTGACCACGAGTGAGAAAATGAAAAATAGCGAAAAATTAAAAGTGAAAAAATGAGATAAATGAGAAAATGGAAACGCGAATGAGACATAGTAAACGCAAATAAAAAATAAATACAAAATGAAATAAATGAATTAAAAATTATTAAACAAAGTAATAAAGAGTGAATTGATGAATATGTAGCGAGAAAATTGAAAAAATGAAAAAGTGAAAAAAACATATTTAACACAAATAAAAAAAATAAACATGAATATTAATTTTGATGCTTTTCAGTGCTTGGAACAGGAACGAGTGGATATAACGTTTTCAAAATATAACGAAACATTTTAACATACCGTTAAATCACATTTGAATCAATATCTCGCTACAAGAAGTGCTGTCCAAAAAAAATGTAGCTTAAGATATTACTTATTGTATCACAGTTACTATAGTTTATCTCAAATAAGTACAATTAAAAGGCATACTGTTAAACCCGGACTCGGACCCGGACCCGGACCCGGACCCGGACCCGGACCCGGACCCGGACCCGGACCCGGACCCGGACTCGGACTCGGACTCGGACCCGGACCCAAAAAAGGAAAATACGAAAAGAGAAAATATGTACACCATTAGAGTGCACGCACTAAAAGTGTGCTACATGAATACCACTAAATAGTGCTATTTTATACTAATTGGATAAATTCACAGAACTAAGATACAGCTACAAATCGGATGATTGATAATGATAATTATCCAGTTGATAGCAAATGTCTTTATTCAATCAACTAAATTCAAATATTAGCGTACATTTGCAAGCAAAGTGAATAAAGTTCTATTTTCTAAATATCCATTTTTACAATACTGGCTTTTGGTATACGTATCAAACAGCCTCCGATAAATCGCTATCCACCGGATAAATTCTAAAGAAATCCTCTGGAGTGGATAACTTTATCCAGTGGATAACTTTATTCAGGCTTCGTGCAACCGGCCCCTGAGGTCAAACATCTAAACTATCGGTCGACATACCGCGTATGTGGTCAACCTTCCTGTCTATGCTTTATTGGCATAACCTATAACGTTACAGTTATTGCAAAAGCATTACAATATAACAGGAACAAATATGTGATGCAAGAAATTACAATCAATTATATAGCTAATTCACAATTATTGATCCTTAAATAGTTTTATCAATTCAAAAACATCTTGTACACGAATTCGAACAATTCCGCCTCCCGTGCGTACGTGTAGTAAGTAGGAAATTAAGTTATACTTATGATAATATACATGTATCTACGTTACTTTATCGTACGGGTCTTATCGTTGTTTGCATTTAGTTTTTGTCACGAAAAGCATGAAATTGTTCTTTTGTTATTATCTTTATGAAGTATGTACAAAGAGTATAGTGGCCAAGGGGTGTTAGAAAAATTTGATTTGTTATGGAAAACACCACAAGTTTTCTGTTGTATTCAGTTTACTGTTCATATGGAACAACAAAACCACAAACGCCATATCTTGCTGTTGTTATCATTTTGACATGGCAGGTCTTTTGTTTTTGCTAGTTTTCAACTGATTGCTTTGTTATCCTAGTATGCACATGCATTTGTTAAGTAAATATTGGTCCGCATGCAACCATGAAACACTTCAATTCACATTGATCTATTCACTCTTTGATACTAATATTGTCGAGCAGATCTAATTTGCCATAAAAAGTACGTTATGTTTAGTTAAGATATCTTTTAAAGCACCATATAAATCGACGCGTTCCGTCTTTACATGCATGTTTACGACTTGAGTGTCTTTCAAACAATGAATATCGGCAATTATCTATTAAATGAAAATAAAATTTAAAAATGTACAAACTAAAAAAAGGATATATATTGTCAAAATTCGTGTACAAGATGTTTTTGAATTGATAAAACTATTTAAGGATCAATAATTGTGAATTAGCTATATAATTGATTGTAATTTCTTGCATCACATATTTGTTCCTGTTATATTGTAATGCTTTTGCAATAACTGTAACGTTATAGGTTATGCCAATAAAGCATAGACAGGAAGGTTGACCACATACGCGGTATGTCGACCGATAGTTTAGATGTTTGACCTCAGGGGCCGGTTGCACGAAGCCTGAATAAAGTTATCCACTGGATAAAGTTATCCACTCCAGAGGATTTCTTTAGAATTTATCCGGTGGATAGCGATTTATCGGAGGCTGTTTGATACGTATACCAAAAGCCAGTATTGTAAAAATGGATATTTAGAAAATAGAACTTTATTCACTTTGCTTGCAAATGTACGCTAATATTTGAATTTAGTTGATTGAATAAAGACATTTGCTATCAACTGGATAATTATCATTATCAATCATCCGATTTGTAGCTGTATCTTAGTTCTGTGAATTTATCCAATTAGTATAAAATAGCACTATTTAGTGGTATTCATGTAGCACACTTTTAGTGCGTGCACTCTAATGGTGTACATATTTTCTCTTTTCGTATTTTCCTTTTTTGGGTCCGGGTCCGAGTCCGAGTCCGAGTCCGGGTCCGGGTCCGAGTCCGAGTCCGGGTCCGGGTCCGGGTCCGGGTCCGGGTCCGGGTCCGGGTCCGGGTCCGAGTCCGGGTTTAACAGGATGCCCAATTAAAAGTAGCATTATAGTACAAGTCACATTTGATTCTCGTTTCTAAATTGAATCGTTTATGATAATATATACGTATCTGGATAATGCAAACAAAGAAAAGATAAGAACCGTACACTAAAGTAACGTAAACAAAACCACAAATGTCATATATCTTCCTGTTGCTATCATTTTGACATGACAGGTCGTTTGCTTTTGCTAGTTTTCAACTCATCACTTTGTTATTCTAGTAGATCGGTAAATGTGGGTCCACATGCAACCATTATAAGGGTAATTCATATTGACCTAATCCCTAGCAGCTCGGGAATTTACACCATTATGTTTTATAGCTTATTTGATGTGTTGTTTCTGTATATCGTCTCATTATGGGTGGCAATCAGCCCATTTTGAAAGTCTTCCACACTCACCGTATCCACCGGCATGTGGTCACAATTGAGTTATATTCATATTTGCCATTAAATTATTTTATTCATTCACTCATTTAGTAATAACACGAGAAAATTTGAACGTTTATTTATTTATTTGTTTCTTTATTTATTTTTATTTGTTTATTTATTTTTTGCTATTTCATTTTGTATTTATTTATTTTATTTTTTTGTGTTTAATATGCCTTTTTTGACTTTTTTCATATTTTCTCTTTTGAATTTGTCGCTTTTTTCATTTTCTCATTCGTGGTCACTCGTGGTCATTCGTGGTCATTCGTGGTCATTCGTGGTCATCCGTGGTCATCCGTGGTCATCCGTGGTCACTCGGTCACTCGTGGTCACTCGTGGTCACTCGTGTGTACTTTGAGACAAGATCCTTTTATCTTGTTGTTGTTGTTTATCCAAATCTCACACAGCATGTGGTAGTTTGATTACATCGAATTCCATCACATCCTATTGAGTGCACACGATTGAATTATGGTTTATAGTGAAAGTTCTGCGTATTTCATTGCCATTGCTTTGATTCGCTTCAGAAAGTGTTCCTTAAATAATGTTTAATTAGTTGGTATTAGTTTTACAACTCGGCGTGACCGTCGTACTTTGTTTGCATTGCATTCATGTATGTTTGTGTTGCAAGCATTTAATTTTTAGTATTTGTAATCAACAGTTCAAAAAACTCATGATATTCCTCCTTCTGGAAAAAAATAATCCATCAAACCAGTTTTTCGGCAACTGATTGCTTTTTTAACCATCAAATAGTTTTTTCGTCATCAAATAGATTTTGTGACAATCAAATACTTTTTTCTTCATCAAATAGATTTTGTCACCATCAAATACTTTTTTTCGGCATCAAATAGATTTTGTGACCATCAAATACTTTTTTCGTCATCAAATAGATTTTGTGACCATCAAATACTTTTTTCCACATTGTACAACCTTCTTATACATCATAGAAAATGCCGATCTCATTTAAAACCGCAAAGTTACACTTTCTGGAATTTTATCAGTCACATGAGCGAGCAGAGTTTCCTGTTTTGTGTGGTCTCTAGTGTGGCGTATCGTCCCTTGCAGCTAACCATCAAATACTTTTTTCGTCATCAAATAGATTTTGTGACCATCAAATACTTTTTTCGTCATCCAATAGAGTTTGTGACCATCAAATACTTTTTTCGTCATCATATAGATTTTGTGACCATCAAATACTTTTTTCGTCATCAAATAGATTTTGTGACCATCAAATACTTTATTCGTCATCAAATAGATTTTGTGACCATGAAATACTTTTTTCTTCATCCAATAAATTTTGTCACCATCAAATACTTTTTTTGACATCAAATAGATTTTGTGACCATCAAATATTTTTTTCGTCATCCAACAGATTTTGTGACCATCAAATACTTTTTTCGTCATCCAATAGATTTTGTGATCATCAAATACTTTTCTCGTCATCAAATAGATTTTGTGACCATCAAATACTTTTTTCGTCATCCAATAGATTTTGTGACCATCAAATACTTTTTTCGTCATCAAATAGATTTTGTGACCATCAAATACTTTTTTTTGACATCAAATAGATTTTGTGACCATGAAATACTTTTTTCGGCATCAAATAGATTTTGTGACCATCAAATACTTTTTTCGTCATCAAATAGATTTTGTGACCATGAAATACTTTTTTCGGCATCAAATAGATTTTGTGACCATCAAATACTTTTTTCGTCATCAAATAGATTTTGTGAGCATCAAATACTTTTTTCGTCATCCAATAGATTTTGTGACCATCAAATACTTTTTTCGTCATCAAATAGATTTTGTCACCATCAAATACTTTTTTTTGACATCAAATAGATTTTGTGACCATGAAATACTTTTTTCGGCATCAAATAGATTTTGTGACCGTCAAATACTTTTTTCGTCATCAAATAGATTTTGTGACCATCAAATAGTTTTTTTTGACATCAAATAGATTTTGTCACCATCAAATACTTTTTTTTGACATCAAATAGATTTTGTGACCATCAAATACTTTTTTCGTCATCAAATAGATTTTGTGACCATCAAATACTTTTTTTTTGACATCAAATAGATTTTGTCACCATCAAATACTTTTTTTTGACATCAAATAGATTTTGTGACCATCAAATACTTTTTTTGACATCAAATAGATTTTGTGACCATCAAATACTTTTTTCGGCATCAAATAGGTTTTTTGACCATCAAATAGTTTTTTCGACATCTACGGAATGATTTTTTTGACCATCAAATAGGTTTTTTGACCATCAAATAGGTTTTTTGAACATCAAATAGATTTTTGACTTCCAATAGATATTTGGACCATCAAATCATTTTCTGACATCTAAAAGATGTTTTGACCATCAAATAAATTTCATGGTGATCAAATATATATTTTATTATTAAATGTTTTTTTCGGCATGTAATAGATTGTGTTGCGTATCAAACCTTATTTACACCAAAGGTTTTTTTCCAACCAAAGCTATTTTCAGTCTAAAAGTTATTTTGTATAAATTTTGAAACAAACGGCGCGCCATAGTTATGCCCCCGTTGTTAGTAAGTATAGACACTGAGGATGGTCGTACCTGCGTCCTCAGTGGTTCTTTAACGTCCACAATTGGATTAGAGTGTAAAGTAGACGGGACCTCCGATTTTACGTCGTTATCCGAGAGGACGTGAAGATCTTACCATTTGCAGATAGAGAAACAAAGGCAGCAACTTCTCCTCAATTATTTTAAGACCCTGAGTGTTGGTCCGGCCACAGGGATCGAACCCGTGACCTCCCGCACTGTAGTCCGATGCTCTACCTACTGAGCTAACCGGTCGGCGGTGGTGTTTCTTTTTTCCAAGGATTTGATTTTTAACCGCAGCGAGACATTGAAATCTGGTAATTTCGACAGCGTGAAATTGACCATTTTCACTTCAATTCCCAAAAATCGAATTTTGCCTTCTCGCAAAGCGAAAAAATGCTTGATTCAAAAACAAAGTCGATTTTTATTATATTGATACCAAACCCTTTTCACCCACAAAAACTCAAGGAAATCTATTTTTTTAGGCGAAAGTCGATAGACCGCTTTTAGCGGGACAGCTATTTAAGCACCCTTCTCGCTCTTCTTCGATCACAGCACATTTTCCCGGCCGCGCTCGCAGGGCATCATGGATATCATTCTCCCACAGGAAACCCAGAGATTGAGTGAGATAAAAATGGCGGAGGATGAAGTGTCGTTTTTTCATACTTGATGGGATATATAGAAGTTATAACCTATACCAGATTTAACAATGGCAAGCCGCCCAGAGAGAGGAGATACAGAAGAAGATCTCCTTGTCTTTCAAGAGCAGTTTCTAGCCAGTAGAAACAGTCCATCTGTGACTGTTATTCGAGAGAGTAGAGAGCCTGAACTAGGGAAGGGTGAAGTTCAGCGCGATTTGGTGGAACTACATGGTGAGTACATGAATGTCTTTGGTAGTAATGGGTTACTAATAAGTCTAGGAAAATACTACTACATCAGCTAGGGTGGGAATGTGCTGCTGATCCACCTGAACCATGGACCTACAATCTTAATTGTATGGCAAGCTTGATATTTTTAGCAAGCGCTAGTCTGACCGCGGCCTAAGTGAAAATAAATTCACCAAGTGAAAATAAATTCATACAGTGAAAATATCAATCGGAAGTCAGAAATATTGATTGAAATTGTTTGAGCCCTTCTAGACTCTTCATCAGTCTCTCACTCCGTCGCTACGCTCTCCGCATAGAGACTGTTACACCAGAATCTCAAAAAGGATTATAGGTCCAACAAATGTTGCAAGTACACATGGAACAAAAACACAGACCGAGGCAGCTAGGGTCACAAGGCCAACTGTACACACCGCCAAAGTCAAAATTACTTTGACTGTTGTCGTGTAATTTCTGAGGTTCGAATTACAATTCGATCAACACACCTCACGAACTATTAAGCTCCGGGAGTATATATCGAATACCCTGCATAAAAAAAGGCCCCTTGGATTCCAATGCTACACATCGAATTACACGTGATTTCTAATTCCATAAGGTGATTCATATTTTTCATTTGGTGTTTTTGAATTCAGTATACTTTTGTCATGTTTGGCTTGCCATAATCTTGGACAATACTCTTAGTTGGTACATTTCCCAGTGTCTACATTAGCCCTGGACATTATTTTGAGCAAAGATAAAGTGGGATATGGATCTGTTTCTGGATCTTTCCCTGGAGTTGGGTAGGTGGTATCTGCTAATCTATCAGAGTTTACTGGCACCACTCAACTATAATTATCTTTTTTCTGAATCTTTATTTTTGTTATGTGTTGGTTTTTATTTTCATTTTTATAATATTATTTTTGTTTATTCAGGAGTGTTTATAAACCCTAAATTTGCAGAACTTATACTGTAAATTTAGTTAATTAACTATTTTACAGGTTTATGAAAAAGCAGTGTATTAGTTTTATCTGTTACATAACTTTGTTTATTTTATCGATTTGTTCATTTTGTTTAAATCAACTGTTTAATCCTCAAAACCCAGTTACTCAGTTAATCCACGGTCTTGATATTAACCCGACGGCAAGCGTACATACCCAGATTGCTCCATTTGCTGGTGTCCAGACTAGAACATTCAGCTGTAGTCATATAATAAATATGTAATGTATAGTCCTTCTTACAATAGACTCTTATCACACTAAAATCACATGAAATACTATATAATATTAACTAGCAACGTTTCAAATGTGTAACTAAATAGCTTGTAAAATGATAAAGATCTTGATAATTTTTACAGTTGACTAATCTTGTTCACATTTTTCAAAGAAATAGATATATTTTGGCACAAGAACAAGGCTCTGCTGTGCATGCTTGCCAGGCATACATTTTTTTTTTTGCAAAAATGCATAATTTCAAGAATTCACATCTTCGTCAGTTTGAATTAAGTTACCTAATCGAGCTATGTCATTATTAGTATGATCAATTTAATTAATTAATTGCATAGTTTTCATTTTAGTTTAGCGTGATAAGAGTCTGTTACAGATCGATAGAGCTTGATTGATGATCGATAGGTGAGGCAATTTGATTTGAAGCCACGAGGCTTATAATATTATGAATATCAAATCTCATCATTATTGGAGGCGCACAATACCTTTCAGTCATGAAATCGGTGAAATCTACATCTGAAATCTGGTATAATTCCCATATATTTTCACCAATGTTTTTTTTTTTTAACTAGGTATAAATATATCTTATTAGACAGTTGGATGTGGAATATGGCTGGATATTTTTACGAGTCACGCTGTATTTTGACGAGCCTTCAGGCGAGTCAAAATGCAAGTTGACGAGTAAAATATCCAGCCATATTCCACATCCAACTGTCTAATAAGTTATTTATTATCCAGCTATCTTGTAAAAATGAAAAAAAGGGTTGAAAAAATCGAAAAAATAGTAATTTTCATTTCCTTAAAAAAATTAGTTGGACATTGCGTGACATACGTATTGCATTCTGATTGGCTCATTTTTCATACAGGTCAAACCGGTTTTAGCAGCTCACACAAACACGCTGTTTTAGCCGATTATCAATGTAATTCAGTTTCTCGACAGTTTTTGCACAAATTTTGGCTGTATTTTGAGAAAAAAGAGGGAGAACATCAACTAGACAAATGAAAAAATGGCTACCGTTCGGAAACTTTGATGAAGTCAAACGAAAATGCAGTAACAAAGGAAATGTTGTGTCAAAAACTTGCAGCGATTGTAGTGCTTTCGTTTCCATTCGTGGACCGTAGTTGCTTGCTTCAATTAGCTTTACATTTCTACTACAAAGGACATTTTTGCAGCTCTTCCACTGAAGGATTACATTTTGTTGTATTAAGGTAAAATTTCATTTTTTTCTTTTTCTTTTACGAGCTAGTCAGTCAGCTTATATGTCAATAAACTTGTAAGCTTACAAAGTATTTTCTGTTCTCTGTGTTTACATGTTCACTTTGACTCTGTTTTCAATTTTAATTTCGACATTTTCGTTATCTTATTAACAGAAGAATCTGAAGCGTTTCTGTAGAAACGTTCAAAACTAATTCAGTTTGCCTTGCAGACATTTTAGCTGTAGATGCTGTAGATGAAAACCTGTTAAACTGGTTTAGACAGCGAAAAATATCGCTGTATATTTTTACTCGATCCAGTCTTACTCACGCATTATTTTTTACAAGTTGGATAATAATAGGTAATATAGTATCTCATCACTTCATCTTCTCCATCAATGTTAGCACTGGAAATGAGCACCTTGTCATTCCCGATGTTAACTCATTAGTCTACAAGCATGTACTGTTAGCATTTTTTATAAAATATGTTATTCATGGAATTACATTTTCAACTATAGCTGATGAACCTGGTCCAGCAATGTCCAAAACAGTTTGGAATTAATTGACATTTTATGTACTAGATGTGATAGGTTCAGGGTTTTGATGACCCAATACATCGAGCAATGATTTAATATATAAGTTCAACATCTGTAAAAATTTCAGGCTTGTCTCAAAACCTTGAAAGTGAGCTTGGCAACCTTGGTCCTCCTAGAAAGAAATCTAAATTCAAAGAAAGAAGAATGGCCAAAAACAAGGAAAAGGTAAAAAATCTTACTGCGCTGTTGTTGTTTTTTTGTTGTTGTTGTTGTTGTGGCTATATAGCCTGACATGCTCAGAAGAAGGCAAACAAATGCATTTGAATGAAAGGGTATGTTGGCTGCATGATGAGGATAAATAGAACAATCTACGACTGTGGATATATTAAGAGAATGTCAGCAAAACATTCTCAAATACCACGAAATGAAATTATTTTTTTGTGTAGATGCATTTCACTCTAGAAGACAATGAAGATGCAGCTGAACGTTTAGAAAGTAAGTGGAACATACAGTTCTTTGGGAAGACCTGATTAATTTTTATTCATTTTTGATTGATTAGCAGCAATCTGTTAATCATTTTCTGATTTGTGCATCCACCTTCAAAACTATCTGGGCAGCCCCTCAATATAGTGATTTCTATCAACAAAATCAATTTCCTTAAATTGATTGGAATGACCTTAAATAATTATGTGTTCTTAGAAAGATTGCATGGCTGGGATTGCACAGAGCTTCTATCCATTCAGAACCAGTTATACTATGAAATGTGAATTCTGATCACTATCCCAGTCACACAATTATTTTAAAAAATTTTAGAATATTCACTCACAGATCACAGTGATTATATAAGTTCACCCCAGTTGCTTTCAGTCAGTCATTTTTAAAAGTGAACTAAAAATATCTATCAGTGTCTCACAGATTTGAATAAAGATGTTTTTTCACATGACTGTACATATAGTTATTATGTACTTCAAGCAACTAGATACACCCTTAAGGAAATGCGAATTGCAATAACTTGGTGGATTAGTATTTTGTAAGTCCAGAAGAAAGTAAAGTGAGCTGTTTGTTATATATCTATTGTATATATCTTAAAATATATCTATTGTACCTATTGTATATATCTTATATCTATTGTGTCTTTTGTTATATCTATTGTATTTTATATATATTGTTATATCTATGTTTGTTATATCTGTTCACTGTTGTGTATTCATACTGTATTCAACAAAAAGTTATAATTCCCTATATACTGTAGGACATGACAGACATATCTCAACAGTTCTGAATGAGATCAAGGTATGCCTTTCTATTTACTTGATAACTTTGTGCAATAAGTATTACAGCAAATTCAGTAAAAATAAATGTTTTTTTTTACATTTTGGGAACAAGTACAGCTTGAAATTGAATAACAACTTGATGTTTAGATAGTAACTGTTTTACAAGTCATCACATTTGAATTCTAACATCATATTTAACATTTTCTAAGATTTAAATGTCTATGACTGTTTTTTAACTTACAGTCATGTAACAAGTCCTTTTGAGCAACAGTTTTGTGGCTGTATAAAAAATGGTATGCAAAAGAACTGTCAGGCATAAAAGAGAGGCACAAGATGAATGAAAGCAAAGGTTTTGATATTGTTGGTTAAGATATTATCTTAAGCTAATGTTTCATGTTTGTTTAGGAAAGGGATATTCAAAGAAGTCAAATATCACAAATGTCAATGCCAACAGGAGTGTTACAGAAAGGATTTCCCGAAGTGTTACACAGGGGTAACATTACAGAGGTACATTTGTAGGGCTCTTCATATACTTCCATTCATTTACCAACTATCTTTATAACATAGATTAGTTCTTGAACACAATATGATAATAATGATTATGATAATAATTATTTATTTCTTATTTTAAAAGCACATCCCAGTATATTTTGATCTTTTTTTTTTTCAATATTTATATATTTGTAAACTGATAGATAACAAAAATCAGACACTTGCATAAAACAAGCTAAACAATCCTGGCAAAATTTTATGAACTAGACGCTAATATAGCGTGAAGTCGGGCTAGCAGGCGAAGAAAAAATTGCGAAATTCCTGCTTTTATTCATTATACGTGTAAGTTGTTTATTTGGGATTCTGCTTGGTTCTCGATCACGTTGAAGTACAGCACGCGTGCTTTGTTTATAACACATTCTACTGCACATTCAGAAGCAAAAAACTTTGCATATCGAGACCTCAGACATTGTTTTGACATATAACTTTTATTAATTGTATTTACATCAACAGACAGTTGTACAGCTTTGTCAAACAAATTACAATTCTTTTCTAACCACATAAACAAATTGTTCAACGACTCCTGTATTCTTACATATACAAACCCGAGCAAGATAAGACTAGCGACTACAAACAGGCTAAATAAAATAGCCTTTTTATTTAACAGTATTAGGAAAATATTTCCATTCAATAGGCTAAATGAGCTTACAATAAGTAAAAGACAAGTAAATAAAAGAAAAAAGTTTTGTTATTTTGGTGTCTTCATGACTTACATAATACCGTAGGTCGCTTTTTTCCAAATATGGCGGACGTCTACGAGGTCATTTCTTGTCTCAGTTCGACCTTGATCTCATCACATGATACCTTGCTACTTTCCACATCTTGTGAGGACTTCACTTCAGTATAGTTCGTTTTGTCACTGTCATTTGTATTGTCATTTGTGATATTTTTGCATAGATCATCAACGATCAGGTGTGAACTAGTTACTCGTTTTAGCATGATTAGTGTGACGAGGCAACGTGACATGGTTTATAAAAGCTTTATTTGGGTTCCCTGTGGTCGAGTTCCCAAAGCATTATGGGGGACTATACACGACGTTGCCAGATAGATAGATAGATAGATTGAAGAAAAGGTAGAACTAAAGTCGGGCAGCCTAGCCCGACTAATTAATAATCTTTGATTTAAAGAACATTTAATAGTATCCTGAATGATTGTGATAAGCAATTTTGTTTTTCTGTTTTTCTTAAAACCAGAAAGAAAACAATAGCAACCAAGGTAAAAGAAGTCTTTTTGCTCAACACTTCAAAGCAAGTAACCCCAATGAATTTGGTTCGCCACAATTAACTCAACAATGCACTGCATCATTGTCAAAGACTGATAAAACTCTTAATAAAGATGTGAAACACCAATTAGAAGCACCATTCTGTAAGCCAAGTCTGGTCACCGGAGAGGGATTAACCACATTACCAATTGATAATCATGAAACAACAGCATCTAGAGAGGCTGAAAGAATTCACCTGGAGAACATTGACAGATTGTCCGCTATGCCACAAGAGAGTATTATACTAGAGCAAGACAAATTGCTGAAAAGTTTGGGTATGTCGGATTTTAGTTATCATTTTGCTACAATTATTGGGTTGCTAGTCATGTCTAGATTTATCAAGTTTGAAATAAGCTCACCAATTTTGGAAACTCTTCTTTGCATTGAATGCGGTTCTGTACTACTGAGCAGACTTAAGAAAGATCAAAATGTTGGTAAACTATTAATTTGCCAACCAATTCTGATTGGACATTGTCACATAAACAGCAAGTGATGTTTCTAGCTTGAATATAATTATTATACAATTTTGTGGAGTCATTGCACTGTAGCTGTTCCGGTGAAAAAAAAAGTTACAAGTTATTGTAAGTTGGATGTACTGGTTACAGTTACATTGGATATCGGAAAAATGCATTTATTACACTATTCCATTTGGAAAATGGAATTCAACAAATGAATGTTCAATTCTAAATTCTTTAATTACAAATGCTCCAGCCATCACCATCCAACATACAGTACTGTTCTCAGTTCCTGTACATTGTGTATTCTGTTGTCTTAAACTATGGATTGATGTAATGTGGACCTTTGTTCTACCTCATGAAGTGTATTCTATCTGTGTCTATTGACATGATACAGCAGCACTTAACAAAGTATTTCTTGAAAACAGACCCAAGCTTTCTGGCATTCCTGAAATCTCGACAAAAGAAAAAGACATTGAAAACTGAAAACACAGAGCAAAAGATGGAAACACAAGAAATTTCTTCATCACTACCTACAGCTGAAATGCATACAAGCATTCCACAAAGGCCTACTCAAACCAGTGACTCAATCAATGATAATCAAACCAGGCATGTTAGCTTTGATGACAATGTTGAAATGATTAATACAGAGGAAAAGGATAAGGTATCAGAAGTTGAAAACTTGAAGCTGATGGCATCCACACAGAAATGGGTTCACATGGATACCATGGAAATAGACAAGCTGGAGTGGATGAAGGACTGCCCACCACCAAGTGCAATCAAAACAGAGGTAATAAATATGTAAAAAATAACTAATTAAATAAGCTCTAAAATGTGATAGATAAATAGTTAATATAATTCTAACCATCTCAACGACATGGTGGATATTCTTGAGAAGGACACTAACTATCTTGTCATTCATTGATACCATGCAACATTTGCTCACAGTTGATTTTGATGAGTGAAAGAAATGTGTAGAATTGAGAAAAAAACACGACATCACAAACAAACTGTGAATCTGAGCCAGAGCACAGTCTTAGTAAAATGCTGTCATGCCATCAGCCCAGCAATGACATATTGATTGTTATCTCCAATTGAATACAGGTGGCAGATCATGGAAAGTGGGGCTTTCCATCCTGGAAGGATTTCAAAAGCTTGTTTTATCAAATGTATTTTTCCAACATATCTTATTTTATATCTTATTATATGTCACTACAGTATAATATATTTTTTTTTACATTAATTTTCATTACATACACTCTATTCCTAGGGTGGACATTAAGCCCGTTTTGCTTTTGATGGAAGTTTGATAACATGCAGAGATGTTGATATCCCAGTGAATGTTGGTCTACATCACCATGGTGATGACCCTGGTGCTGCTGGCTATACTCTTGAAGAACTCTTTGTTTTATCAAGAAGCAGTTTCTTACAGCAAAGAGTGATAGCAATGCAGACACTAAGCAGAATAATAGCGCAGGTGAAAATATTGTTAATTGATACTGAGTCAAAACAATTTATCAATAATCATAAAACAATTACTAAATATTACAAATAGTGCTATTTGAATTGAAACTGTGAAATGTATTTGCCATATTTAGTGTTTTGAAACTTTCTGGACTAAATTGTTTACTTTGTGATTTTACAACTCTAGTCTCCATCTTACACACATAAGATAAAACTGCAGCCACTGTTTGTGTACTTCAGTACTTCTTGCTAAAGCATTTTGTATTGTTTATTATTAAAATAAAGTTCAGTATGGATATGATAATAAAAACACAAAGTCATACTTATGTCCAAAAGTTGACAACTGTAACAGTTGTTTAAGTAATATCAATTTTGTATCGATGACTAAGTTAAGCAATGTTTAGAAACATTTTATTGAAAGTGTGATGAACCATTAGATAAAAGGAACAGACTGAGGCATTGTCATTTTATAAAGGATTCATTTTACTATTTTTTCAGGATACCAAAGGCAGTTTTGTCAGTCATCTTCAATGTTCTGTGTTGTCATCACTGCTTGATGCTGGTATAATTTTCCTGTTACGCTGGGCTTTAGATGATACTGCTGATGCTGTTATTGCTGTAGCAGTACAGTGTCTTGCTGCTGTTTTAATTAGTTGTACCAACTGACCAAGTAAGTCTCAAGCTCTGTTACAAACAAAAAAACAACCCAATGAAGGGTTAGCTTAGTAGTGTAGTGAATAAAATTAGGTATTGTAGTGTGGTAATATCAAGAATGTAAAAAGCATTCGATTCATCTATCACATTTTCTTTGAAAATAAGTTTGACATGTGGTAATTATAAAATTAAAGAAATTAATATTAAATAAATTTATGGATAAATACAGGGCTTGAATATTGAAATGAATTGCTTGTTACGCATTAAGGGCATTTTACATTTAGTATTAGGCAATATAAAGACATTAACCTTGAACACTAAAGTATTAAATACCCTTGAACATGTAATGAGCTTCAAAACTGGTAGTTAAGTTAGAAAGAAACCATAATTGATAAGTAACAAAGAAAACCAATGTAATAATAAACTAAATAAATTTGGTTTGTGAATCATTTCATCCAGGACTACTGTGACCAAGTGTGTGAATGGCATCATGGCAATGAATTGCCATCTTTAAAACCAGAGATAGAACAGAATAGCAAGACAAATGATGATGAAGAGTATGAACGGAAACATGAAAGTGATGCAGAAATGGTCAAAAAGGATGTAATCAAGGTTAGTTATTACCACAATATTTCATTAATTTTGTCGAGTTTGGTGATTGTGTTCCATCAATCAAGCACACGTTGTCCAGACAGTGTGCAGATAAAAAGTCAGAAAAATTAAATAAATATAAAAACCAAGTCAACAAATGAATATAGATATCTAAGTTTGTTTATCATGTTTGTACGCAATGGTCTCATATTGATTACTAGTAGATAATATATGGATTAGGTAACCAAGGCTGCAGTAGACCACCAAAGGGGATCTTTACTAGGATCTTAACTACTTTTGATTGATTCTCAAAATGGGTACCCCCTTTCTTTTACACCCAGCATATCATTAAGAATAGCCTAGAATAGCTATTTTTCAAAGTACCCTCCCCGCTAAATCTGCAAGGAGTACACCTTGTGAGGTGAAACTTCACACACAAATTGACATTGATAAGGCAAACTTGTTGGTAGATTTAAAGTTTAAAAATACTCATTTGTGGAAAATAAATATTTTTTGTTTAATATAGTAAGTTTATGTTTTTATACCTGTATAAAATACAAAGGTGGGAAAGGAATTGATCAAGATTAATAACATTCTTTCATAGGGTCTTTTACAAATGCGCCTATTGCCTCGGCTGAGACATGTCCTTGAGGTATGCCAACCAACACCAACAGCAGTAAGAGGAGTGTTTGCAATATTGACCAGAATTGCATTCATCAGAAGCTTGTCATGAAATCACCAAGTGCCCAAGGTTAATGGAAAGTATCTTCACCAAATTTCTTCCAACATCTTGGAAAGGAGTTGATGTGTTGTTGGATGATGTTAATAGTATGTATGGTCTTCCATCTCCTGAAGCTTTAAAGCTACTAAGAGTACTGTGTAGTGGAGGACGGAATTTAGCTGCTATACTGGTGAGTAGTGACCATATAAAATGAATATGTAATAGTGATTGTATCTAAGAGTAAATTCATTGTTATTTGCTGTTATTGTTTTTATTGTATTTCAATCATTCATTATACTACTGACTAAAATATTCATGCAAGTATTTCTCACTTGAGGATGAGCTTTGAAAAAAATCCAAGATCATAAGCTGTGAATCAATAACGTTGTACAACATAATAATGGCTTCTTTAAAAGTGCCCAATTGAACATGTTGTCCCAAAACATATGTCAATCACCATATAACATCAATAACAGTACCCTCCAAAGTGATACATGCAATAGTCATGAAAATCTACAATGAAAAGATTTTATGACAAATGGAATTATCAGAGCACTGCACTCTTGAGCCTTGAGTTTATTCAAGAAATTTGCATTTGAACTCTTTACCAAACTTGATCCTTGATCATTGTATTAATTTTATCATTTTAGATCAACAAGTATGGCCTGATAAATCAAGTTCTTTGTTACACAACCCTCCATCCACAAGATCTCCAACTTTCATTCGCTGATGCCATGCATATATGCATAGAGAGTCTCAGAATATGGACAGTATGTATTAGCTATGGACTTGCTTGTGATCAGTTTAGGTAAGTACAGAGTGATTTCAAGAAAGTAATGTCTCAGTCTATAACTGTAGTTAACCATTGGGTGTCTGGTTGGTTTGGTGATGGGACATTAAACTCCATTATGCTATCAAAGTACTCAAGGAAACCCACAACATCTGACTAGACTTTGAAAAGCACACATACCAGGGAATAATGACCTTCATTATAAGGGCATCCTTGTATCTCTGACTACTTAGGTAACTGCTATTGAACCTATGAGTCATTGCCATGATTACAGAGTATTAGAATACTCTCACTGTTATCATGATAATAATGACTCATAGGTTCAATAGCAGTTACCTATAATTATCTGATATATGATAATTATCAAAATTTCAAATGGTGTACGTCCCTATACAATTTATTATATAGTTATTTATTAACACAACATGTAAACACACTAACATGCTAGATTATCTATACTATGTACATGTTACATTGAGGACGCTCAAACTGTGAATATTTGTACTTTTTTTACACTTTTTGCAACCTGAATCCTTTGAGTGAATCCATTATTTTTTAAATCAGCTTTATTTTGATAACTCAGTGTATTTGAGGTCAGTTTTACTTTAATCTTTAGATGGTCTGCAGCATTAAAAATTCAGAAAAAAATTAAATAAAGCCAAGTGTGCATGGTTTGAGTGTCTTCACTGAAAGGAGTTTAATGTAAAATGTATGCAATTCAACAAAGATGCAAGTGTAGGTCATGGTATGCAAACTTATTAGAGCATACTTGTGAAAGGGGAAAACATTCTTCTCTATCATTGAACTGAACTCATACCTCCAGTGTCTCATGACACATATTTCAAAAAACGTTGTTGGAGAAATTTCCAAATGACAGGTGCCAGTTTTCGATTATTTGCTGTTGAAACAAAAACATAAGATATCAAAATGAAGGAATTGAACTCTTATGGAAAATAAAGTAAGTTAAAACTGTTTTGACAATTGTATATATTTTGCTACATTTACCAAGTAAATAAGTGTACATACATTCTAAGAGCATGATTTCCTTTTTTTTGGAACAGAGAGACCTTCCCTAATTTCCTTAAACACATTCAAAAACTTCAAGATCTTCCAATTGTAAAGCATAATGATGCTGCAAAGACACCATTGGAATGTAAAAGAGCTTGTGCTATGTTAAAGTTATTTGAGCAAGTTATCCATGTTGCTGGTACAAGTGCTGAAATGCATGCCAAAATGCTGTCGTCCTCACCTGATAACAATAGAGAACCAGAGGCTGATTGCCTTCCACCTCCACCAGTTAACTGGTCTCATGTAGTGGGCTTTATACCTCTTGTTGTATTTACTTTGAATAAATGGAAGACAGAGATCATTGGGATATGGCACAAGACACACTGGACATAGTAGTGGTAGGTTTGATGTTATGCAGTGGTGTGATTGGACTGGAGCATCACCAAAGGAAATTTTTATGTTAACTTTGCTGTATATTATCGGGAACAATCTCTGGCTTTCTGTCATACTTATTTATGTTGAAGTATAATAATGTTTTTTATGATGATTTGAGGGGACATCCAAGGCCATGCCATCAAGCTTTATAATGTTGTAGTGTTAAAAAGATTCTCTTGACACACTGTTATGATTCAACAAAACATTTGTACTTTGGTTTGGTTGAAAATGTAGATTATAACAACACTTTTGGAATACTAACGAGCGCCTGTTCTGAATAATTCATTGATACTAAACTCATGATTGTTTGTCATTTCAGGACAGTCATGTTTTTCACATTGCATCTGTCTTCAATCTGTTGGCATCTTTCTATTCAAAGCTTCCATTGCAGGTTAACCTTGTTTCTTGGATGTTACTTTGTTTATTCATTTATTTGCATGTTTATTTTATATTTGTTTGTTTGTTGTTGTGGCAGTTGTTTTTGCCTGTTACAGTGAGGACACTCCAACCATGAACACTTGTCATTATTTGGTTTTTCATTTTCTGAGCTTTCTACTGCTTCAATTCCTCTAAAAAGTAGATTTGAATTCAAATGCACTCAGTTATCAAAATGAAAACATTTTCAGATCGATTCACTCAAAGAAAGCATGTTAAAAAAAGTATCAAAAAAGCACAAAGTGTTCATGGTTCGAGTGTCCTCACTGTAATGTTGGTTGCTTTTATAGCCAATTTCAATTAGCTTGTTCACTCTCAGTGTGGTATCACTGTGTATGTCTGAAAGTTCTAAAGGGCTCTTTCCAGTTCGCAATGCTCATGACAACTCTAAAAAAAATCATTCTTTTGCCAGAGAAAAATAATGATAAACTCTTTAAATGCTCAAATATCTAATATCGACTTGTAACCCAATATCATTTCAAGCCTCATATAATGTTTTCCTTGTACACTTCTATTAAGCTTAATTAACCTTGTGTCATTTTCTTTCAGCCATCTTTTTCACCAGTGGACTGCCTACAAGATATTGAATATCTTATATCAACAATCTTACTTCCAATTATCAACTCCACATTTGTTACCCATCATATTAAACAGTTAATGTAATGGATATTTCCAAGCTCAATTATCAACACTGTCAATAGTTAAATTTTATCTTTAAGGCGTGCTCTGATTATTGCTCTAAAATATTTTGAAAGACAATAATTACAATTTTGATTAGGGGGTTAGTTCTAGCATGGAGTCCATGCTATATTTATCAAGAGGTTAATTTGCAGAGGTGCGAATGTGCATTGATGCAGTTAGAATGTTTTTAATTGGATTGCATATCGGCATCACCTCGAGCCAAATATTTTCCCGTACGGCCCTCCCACTCAGTCAATAAGTACATAATACGGTAAATGTGTAATTTTATCTAAGTAGTTTCTATGTTATTATTTAGTAAGAGATGTAGCAGTCTTCTAGTCAGTCGTGGTATTGCTAGCCTACCTGACTATGGTACTTTACCAATAAACCATGATCCTCTGAAGAGTGGTGAACTACTATGACATGGTCCAGCACTGCCTCTCATCACATCACTCACTCATTTGATATGTTCCATTATTAATGTCCACAAAGGAATTGCTGACAAGGTATCTAAATAGACAGAATTAGACAGTAACAGCTTTTTTTCTGTTTTTGTTTTCTTTTTCAAAGTTTCAGAAAAAACCTCAGGCTACAATGAAACTGAGAATGAAAGTTTGTACCAATTCTTATTTTGTTTTGAGAGGGACTAGAAGGCCATTGATAAATTCATAAATGCATTCCTAAACTCAGCAATGCATTCATTTGTGCACTTCTTTCTTTATTCATTCATTCCTGCATTCATTTGTGCACTCCTTACTCATTCATTTATGTTTTCATTTGTGCACTCCTTACTCATTCATTTATGTATTCATTTGTGCACTCTTTACTCATTCATTTATGTATTCATTTGTGCACTCTTTACTCATTCATTTATGTATTCATTTGTGCACTCTTTACTCATTCATTTATGTATTCATTTGTGCACTCTTTACTCATTCATTTATGTATTCATTTGTGCACTCTTTACTCATTCATTTATGTATTCATTTGTGCACTCCTTACTCATTCATTTATGTATTCATTTGTGCACTCCTTATTCATTCATTTATGTTTTCATTTGTGCACTCCTTACTCATTCATTTATGTATTCATTTGTGCACTCTTTACTCATTCATTTATGTATTCATTTGTGCACTCCTTACTCATTCATTTATGCATTCATTTGTGCACTCTTTACTCATTCATTTATGCATTCATTTGTGCACTCTTTACTCATTCATTTATGTATTCATTTGTGCACTCCTTACTCATTCATTTATGCATTTATTTGTGCACTCCTTTCTTTATTTATTCATTCATGTATTCATTTGTGCACTCCTTACTAATTCATTCATTTATTCATTTGTGCACTCCTTACTCATTCATTCATGTATTCATTTGTGCACTCCTTACTCATTCATTCATGTATTCATTTGTGCACTCTTTACTCATTCATTCATGTATTCATTTGTGCACTCTTTACTCATTCATTTCTGTATTCATTTGTGCACTCCTTATTCATTCATTTGTGTATTCATTAATGCATTCATTTGTTATGTTCACTCATTCGTTCTTTGATTGATCATCCATTGCTATCTTCCAGTTCCTATTACTGATCACAAGACCAGAAATGACTGACTATGTATCAAAAATAACATCAATGCAACAGGTATTATTTTCAATGAAGACTTTTATAAATGTTTTACAAAGTAATATTTGTCGAAGTAACAAAACTATCATCATGATCTTCTGGGTGGATCAGTTCTTTTAGGGACTACTTCCACCCTGAAGATCATGATGATAATTTTGTTAATTTTGACAAAGTTAAACACTGATTTACCTGTGTTCAGACCTTTCAATTACATACTTTTATAAAATTAATACAAAATAATCCCAAAGTAATTCTAACATTACCTCATTATTTTTCAGGTTCTGAGTGATTCTTACTTTGGTCGATATGAGCTCCTCATGCAGTATTACATCATAAAGATGTTTTTCTTGGTGGTTAGTGTTCAATTACCATATTATTTTGATAATGAAAAGTTAATTAATGAAGAGATAATTAATTTAAACGTAATAAAACCATTACCAGATTACAACATGGATAACAAAATTTATTATCCATGGTTACATTCTTCTGATCTGTGATGTTCTGAGCCTCTACAAATTAAAGTTTTTGATGTGTAGATGAATGTTTTCATTATGCCCAATTTAGGAACTTGTTGTTTATCATGTTCTTGGTGGTAATGAATGTGTGTTAAAAATCATGGTAACTAATCACATGGATAAAATGTGATAATGACGATGATGAGATGATGAGATGATGATGGTGATGTTAAAGATCATATTAATGATCACAATCACATGAGTAAATGGTGTTGACTCGTACCCAGTTGTTACTTGAGAGCCGCAGCGCACTAAGGGGTTTAAGGGCGAGGGAAAAATGTAACTTCACTTCACCATTCTCTTTTGTCGTTTCCATGATTCCTTGTTATAGTGCTTTACTCCCATTACTCTCTGTGCGTGTTTGAAGGATAAGAAGCGACTGGGTACGAGTCTGGTTATGGTATTGATGATGATAACAAATTGAACAACTCCAGCTCTTTTGCCGGGGTGAGGGATGGGGACTCTAGGGATGAAGGATCGGGGAGGATCGTCGGAATTTTTTATAACTACCCCTAAAAGATATCAGACGTTTTTCAAAAGAGCGTGGCTTAACAAAATGTTCTATCCCATAAAAGATACTAAGAACATGAATTTTAGTGCTATTCAACCCCTAAGAGATACCAAAAAGTGAGGATTTTGCAAATCTCAAATTTTAAACCCTAAGAGAGCCGCTGATAATTTATTGCTTTCAAAACATAGATATTTGATCTTTTTTTTTTTTTCACTTTTATTCCAGCGCGCGTACGCTGTTATATCTGTTATCTGTGTTGTCTCTTTTATAACGTAGTAGTATATTGATAATGTGAATGGCGTGAAATTTCTCTTTGTCATTGTTAACTCCTGGTTCTTGTAACATCATTTGGTACCTCCTGTCTGGTCTGTTGTAGGTTCTTTCAAAATACTCACAGCCCTAATATTTCTATTACACTAGGGACGTTCTTTTGAATATCAAAATTTGTCAACCTTGTTACCCGTGTACCACACAGCAGCTTTTGTTGTGTTTTCTCGTCTGAGGACTGGTGATGAGTACTGCTCCCACGAGCTCATGTCAACTATTCTGTTTAATCCAGCCTTTTACCCGTAAGTAAAACATGTCCCCTAGTAGCAACACAAATGTAGCCTTTTGCTTTATTTAACACTTACAAAGAAATGTTTGGCAGTACACATGCGGATATCAAAATCATAGTTGTTAATTCTACTTACGGTCAGGGGCCGTTTGCACAAAGCCTGAACAGTGCTATCCACCAGATAAATCGCTATCCAGCGGATAAATTCAAAAGAAATTCTATGGACTGGATAACGTGATTCAGCTTTTGTGCAACCGCCAACAGAAGTTTTAGTATCTTTGTAAAAAAAATAGGTCATTAAACAAGTTGCTGTACTGAAGTTTTAATTCTTGTTTGTCTGTTTTTTGTTTTTATTTCTTTTTTTTTTTCAGAGAAGTCAACGATCAAGATACATCAACAGTAGCAAGAGGTCTGTCTGTCTTAAACATCACAACACATGGACCATCAACCAGTCAGTTATTGACCAATGAGGAAAGGTCCTATAACCAAAAGGACCTTCTTTGTGAGGCACATAAGAACTTACTTGCAATAAAGTCCACTTACATGGGTTCCTTTGGAAAGATGAGGAATGCTCTCGCAACTTCAAGGTACACATAATGAAATGAGACTAGGCAAACACCCCGGTGAAATGGTGAACTTGAAGGGTCGACTTGCTCAATGACCTAAATGACTGTTAAAGCTATATAATTGTGTCAAAGTTGTTCACTAAACATACCTCAAAGTTTCGTAGCTAACCATTCCTTTTGCGTAGCTATAATTTCGTTTGCTTTATCACTAAAAGAATTGTTTTTTTAAGAAAATAATAATGCGTTATTTACTAATGTGCCCATGTGCGCAAGAAAACATGTCGACTGAACAAAACGACAAAAAAATGTTTTTGATAAGTATACTTAAGTATGAAACAATTTTTTTCCGGGTGTATTCGACTATTAATATAATTATGTTACAAAATCGTCATTTAGACCACTGTGGAAGTCAACCCTTCAAATGCTCAGTGACTGAACAAGACACATTTTCCACCCACTCAACCTTTGACACTTTGGTCACCTTGTTCAGTACCGTCCAGTGGGCTGAACAATGGGTGGACATTGGTGTTTGGTCACTGAATATTTTACCATTTGATTGGGGCTTAAATATTCTTCACCGCTTTAAGGCTAGTGAGAAACTGACGTTTTAGACGATAGTCCTTCGTCGGAGTAAGTGAAGAAAAACAAAAGAAGTGTTTCCATATAGTGACTAAAAATGGAGTAAAAGTGAAGTAGCCCATAAGAAATAAGAAGGCGTCGAAACAAAGTTAACCAGAAAGAAACGGGAATAACAATAGGGGAGAAGTGAAATGGGCTTTGGTTGAGATGTTTTGCGGGATTCGTTACCAGCCTGACATAAACTTAAGCCAAAAATAGTGATAATAGATTCAGGGTGATTAGCAACAATGTTTTGAAAGATCTTGTATTAGAATGGCATAAAGGTAATCTCTTTAACGATCACACAGACGATGACCAGTTTTGCCGATATCAAATAAATTACACAGTGAACATTTTTAAAAGTGTTTTGATCATGTTTCAGGTCTCTGGCACTTCATCAACCTCACGATATCCCATCTCTGCTGCTCTCACCATCACATGGTCCATTTCTGCCAGCTGATTGGATGTTTGTACCAATAATTGACCTCCATAATCAGACTATTAACATGTTAGTACTGCCAACATTCCCTTATATCATTTAACACAGTTAACATCCGCATATAAAAACCTGTATTTTTCATGTTTGGCAAAAATGGTTCTTTATGAATATGACTTTTACTGACGTTGTATACAAGGGGTATTGATAGGAAAATTTCTTCCAAGAGGTTCTTAATCCACTTGGTTTTTATTTGCGGGTGTTAACGGTAGCAGACAGAATGTTTTGAACAGCTATACACACTAAGCTTTATATTGTGTTGACTGCCTTAGGGTGGTTCTTATTACAGGAATCCCAATTGTTTTCAGAATGTATGTCCCTTTCATGAGGGATCTCTTCCAACCAAAAAAAAAATCTATCAGAGCGTGTATATCGTTGGTATTTGATAATGGTTTATGCCCATTCAAATGTTCTTGGCTTGTGAGGGACATGAATTTAGGGTTATGCATAATTCTATTCTTTCATCTTTCATCTTATTACACAAATGTAATTTGACTCCAAATTCCCTTCGGTTATTTTTTTTCACAAGTTTGATATGCACGTTATGTCATGGTTTATTGTTAGAGAGGTGAAAGGTGGAAGTGTAGACGAAGTATCTCCGGCAATGATTTCTACCGTGACATGCGCACTGGAAATGATTTTGATGCTAGAAGAATGGCGCCCAGTCTCCTTGTCGACTGTTTCCATGGTAGCAAAGATAACAAGATTGATGTGTGTTTTTCTAACAGGTATGTGGGGGAAAAACTGATCAAGGATTGGTATTAAGGTGTTGGACCTTCCAATGACACAAATGAAAATAAAGCAACCATTTCCAATGACATAAAAGCCTTGTGGCTCTAGAATTACATTGCAGACATGTACGTTATGCATGGTGAACCCCCCATGGTACCGAACACGCCCTTATTTACTTTATTCAGATGTTTTATAAGGTGAACCACTGAGGACAACCACTGAAACGATTCCTGGATCTGCTCTCTGTATCATTTTTTTACTGCTACAGTAATAACGGAGCAGTTGGGCTGATGAGTATAAAAACGTGAGCCTGTCAGCGAAAGCTGTAATGAATTTATTCAATGCGACTTTGATTTCTTGTCATATTGGTTAGATAGATATAATGAAGTGCGTGATATAATCATTATGTATGGAAATTCCCTTACACTTAGATTAATCCAGTTTATAATATATGCACATAGATTATTGTTACCTTTGTGTTTGGTGTTCTTTGTAGGGAGTGACATGTTTTTAGATCGTCTGGTTCATAACTACGTGCGCAGCCTGTTAGTCATATATACACAACCACAATATTTGTCTCAACTTGATTTTACTGGGAATGTTGCTGGACTCAGCTCTTTTTATGACTTGTAAGTTTACATATTGTCATCACAATTTTACCATCACAATTCACACTGTATATCGTTTACTTCGGGATAAGTGCTTACAAATGTCAGGTGATATACAACCAAAGTGAAGCTAGCCTGAGATTCGCAGCCTGAGATTCAGATAGCCTGAGATTCACATTCAAATCCGGGGGAGGTCAACAAGGTCAAATACTAAATACTCATTTTACTTAGAAAAAAATTATAAGAATTTATAATGCTACCCAAATATATTATCCACGACACGTTTCATTTGAATAAATATGTTTTTTTAGGGAAAATTGCCATTTTCTAGCCAAAAACTTTAATAATTCTACTTAGCCTGAGATTCGAGATTCCAGCCTGAGATTCGGAGTTCCAGCCTGAGATTCGACCACGAATATTTTGGTCCGAGATTGACTGAAATCATACGTATAACTCATTTTCGGCCAGCAACTAAGTTTCTTGAACAAATTGAGCAATTTTTTTTCATGAAACACAACATTTTTAACTGAAAAACTTCAATAATTGCAATCACCCTGATATTCGGAAGTCCAGCCTGATTCGGAAATTGACTGCAGTCAGTGTATATACAATTCATTTTCGGTCAACAGTTAATTTTCAAGTACACGTAAAACTATTGATGTTTTTTTGATAAAGGAAAATTTTAAAACTGTAAATGAATAATGCTGTCAGTAGAGAAGAAAGAAACGATTGATGAATCACACTGAGAAACATGTCAAACCATATCATTCACAGTACATTATCACTTGTTTTAGAAGATAAGCTGTCAGTTTTAGTCGATTATTTACTGGACCGCCATAAAGACCAGAACACATCAATGAATGCCAATGAAGCTAAGAGCTGTCATTTCCATGACTTGAAAATAACCAAATAATAATGGGATCACATTTCCTCGCTCTGGTGAGAAAGTCTCTACCTGACAAACCCTAAAAACGACTGTGATGGAGTCTAGAGATTCGGGATTCCAGCCTCAGATTCCATCACATGTACAAATATGTTGGTCCGAAGTGATACGTACGACTCATTTATTTTTGTACAAGTGAAACATAACTTGTTTTGGGGAATATCAACTTTTTTTTATTCGAAATTTCAGCCTGAGATTCAATCACGAATATTTTTGTCTAAGATTGACTAAAAGCATACGGCTATAACATTTTCGGTAAACAATTAATGTTCTTGTAAAAGGGAAACAATTTATTTTGTAGAGAAAAGTTGACAATTTAACCAAAAACTCCAACAACTCAACTCATCCTGAGATTCGAAATTTCAGCCTGAGATTCAATCACGAATATTTTGGTCTAAGATTGACTGAAAGTATAGGGCTAACTCATTTTCGGTCAACAATTAATGTTCTTGTAAAAGGGAAACAATTTATTTTGTAGAAGAAAGTTGACAATTTAACCAAAAAACTCCAACAACTCAACTCAGCCTGAGATTCGAAATTTCAGCCTGAGATTCAATCACGAATATTTTGGTCAAAGATTGAATAAAAGCATACGGCTAACACATTTTCGGTGAACAATTAATGTTCTTGTATAAGGGAAACAATTCATTTTGTAGAGGAAAGTTGACAATTTAACTAAAAACTACAATAACTCAACTCACTGAGATTCGAAATTTCAGCCTCATATACGATTACGATTTTTCTTTCAATTATAAAACACAAATGATTTTCTTCGGAATTCTTTTCAAATTGAACACATTTCCCGAAACACAACGTAATGTATTTAATTAAAATAACTAGCATTTTTAAGTACACATTCGCTTTTTTAATGGGAAAGATTCGACTTTTCAGCTCAGCATGATATTTGCAACTCCTCGGCCCAACAATCCAACACATTCTAGAATACCACAAATGCTTCAAATACTATGATAACAAAGAAATGCGTATGACATCATGTAATTGGAGCCTTTGTTGTATAATCGTAAGTCGCGTGATAACAATATTTTACTTGTGATCAATCAAAATACCACGTTAAACATATTCTCATAGCATTAAGTACTATGCTTTTTTTTAGCAAAGAAATTATCGTTTATGCTAGTTTAAGTTTAAAGTGTATTGGGGCTGCAACGGAGGTGACATGTTGGAGATTGACGGATAACTAATACATTTAGTTAGGAATGTTTAAAATTACCGTTTAAATTCACCAAACTGTCTGTGCAACGTGCATATTTTACAAGAACATTAATTGTTGACCGAAAATGTTATAGCCGTATGCTTTTAGTCAATCTTAGACCAAAATATTAGTGATTGAATCTCAGGCTGAAATTTCGAATCTCAGGCTGAGTTGAGTTGTTGGAGTTTTTGATTAAATTGTCAACTTTCTCTACAAAATAATTTTTTTCTTTTTACAAGAACATTAATTGTTGACCGAAAATGTGTTAGCCGTATGCTTTTAGTCAATCTTTGACCAAAATATTCGTGATTGAATCTCAGGCTGAAATTTCGAATCTCAGGCTGAGTTGAGTTGTTGGAGTTTTTGGTTAAATTGTCAACTTTCCTCTACAAAATAAATTGTTTCCCTTTTACAAGAACATTAATTGTTTACCGAAAATGTTATAGCCGTATGCTTTTAGTCAATCTTAGACAAAAATATTCGTGATTGAATCTCAGGCTGAAATTTCGAATAAAAAAAAGTTGATATTCCCCAAAACAAGTTATGTTTCACTTGTACAAAAATAAATGAGTCGTACGTATCACTTCGGACCAACATATTTGTACATGTGATGGAATCTGAGGCTGGAATCCCGAATCTCTAGACTCCATCACAGTCGTTTTTAGGGTTTGTCAGGTAGAGACTTTCTCACCAGAGCGAGGAAATGTGATCCCATTATTATTTGGTTATTTTCAAGTCATGGAAATGACAGCTCTTAGCTTCATTGGCATTCATTGATGTGTTCTGGTCTTTAAGGCGGTCCAGTAAATAATCGACTAAAACTGACAGCTTATCTTCTAAAACAAGTGATAATGTACTGTGAATGATATGGTTTGACATGTTTCTCAGTGTGATTCATCAATCGTTTCTTTCTTCTCTACTGACAGCATTATTCATTTACAGTTTAAAAATTTTCCTTTATCAAAAAAACATCAATAGTTTTACGTGTACTTGAAAATTAACTGTTGACCGAGAATGAATTGTATATACACTGACTGCAGTCAATTTCCGAATCAGGCTGGACTTCCGAATCTCAGGCTGATTGCAATTATTGAAGTTTTTCAGTTAAAAATGTTGTGTTTCATGAAAAAAAATTGCTCAATTTGTTCAAGAAACTTAGTTGCTGGCCGAAAATGAGTTATACGTATGATTTCAGTCAATCTCGGACCAAAATATTCGTGGTCGAATCTCAGGCTGGAACTCCGAATCTCAGGCTGGAATCTCGAATCTCAGGCTAAGTAGAATTATTAAAGTTTTTGGCTAGAAAATGGCAATTTTCCCTAAAAAAACATATTTATTCAAATGAAACGTGTCGTGGATAATATATTTGGGTAGCATTATAAATTCTTATAATTTTTTTCTAAGTAAAATGAGTATTTAGTATTTGACCTTGTTGACCTCCCCCGGATTTGAATGTGAATCTCAGGCTATCTGAATCTCAGGCTGCGAATCTCAGGCTAGCTTCACTTTGGTTGATATACATGTCTAAATCAAGAAGCTTTTTAAAGTGTTTCAACCCAGTATGCAAACAGAATGTTTTTAACAAATGACCATCATAGTGACTTAAACCTCTTTCACAGTCATATATATACAATAAGGTCTAGTTTAGTCGAATTCCATATGCGTTTAATACAATTCAAATAATACTGAAATAAGTAGGTAGTCTTTGCTGACATTAATTTGACGCATGTGAAATGCAACTTATAAACTAGGTCAAAAGATGCAACAACGCCAGAGTCTCTGCTAACAGGAAAACTTGAAACACACTTGCTCTAGAAAACACTACGTGAAATTTCGCTTGGCACCTCATCTTTTTAACGAAAAACAGCTTTATGTATTACAATATTTGTTCTATTCACAGATACATCTCATTATTGAATCAGTACTCTGCAGTGTCGTTCGGCGATCCACTGTTTGCCAGTTTTCTTGTTCTCCCATTGGCTCAGAGACATCATATCAAGTACCGACATGCATTGTGGGACGAATATATCAACACAATACGTGCTGTTACTTTCCCTGTCAATCAGGTAACTATAGTAACCTACCTGTAACTATGTAATAGTTAAGTTACGAATTCTATTTTGCATTTGCCTAAATTCCACGTATTTAGACATTCGATTGTCTTTTCGCACATACACAAACTACACATTTCCGCGTCCTGTTACTTCTTAAAAGAATATAATTTGCATGCCTTAGAGGCTAAGGCTGTGTACAAGACAATTTGAAACTAAACTAATTGGATTAACAGTTGTTATCTGCAACAATCACTTCACGTGTAGTCGTACTGAGAACAAGGGTCTTTTGCTTGTGCGGGATTGTGTTACGTGATCACCCTCCCTCTTGTGTACCATTATGGTCTACTTGTAGAATTATACTTGAAGCTTTCACATCAAGATCACACACATTTTAAACACATGAATATCATCCCTGTTCAACTCGTGTTTGGCTACTATTAGTGGTGTTGACTTTGTATATGCCTTTGAAGAGAGGCAATCCCGATATATCCTGTTCTTTAGCCTGAAGTTTTTACCTTGCCAACTCTGCTCAGTGGTTTTTATATCCTGAGTGCAGGACTAGGCTGAGATTTAAACTTTTTGACTTTGAAAATGTTCCACTAGACTTTGAGCTACTGGTTTCTTAGATTGCCATAAATACAGCTGTCTCTATGTCCACAATAACGGTGTTTGGTGGCAATCAAACAGACTAACCTGACATTTGGTGAGATTCATCTTTTTTCATATATTTACTTACAAATGTAAACAGTTCTTTTTTTGTGCTACTTTCAAACTAATTGTCTTTAAATGTATTTTTTAATGCCGTGAATCAAATTGTAATTGTAATTGTAAAGGTAATTCGTAGTTTTGCACTGCGCACAGTTCTGCGCATATTTCGAATTTTAGAGTTTTACATTTCTTATCATCAATACATAGTTTTGTCTGAGAAACTTTTTAATGTAAGAATACGAACAGTTTTCACATTTTCAAGCGAAATATTACGAATTTGTTTAAACTCGCCCCAGTCCATACTCGGAAAAGCCTTGATATTATTGAATTTTGAGGATATTTCTCAAAATATCTCGCAAACCAATATGGGCACCTATCTTTTTTTATTTCATAATATCATTTAAATCATATATGATCGATGACAAAATTCTTTGGCTAGATTTTTTGATATTTCGAAAAGTGTTTCGTTCAAAGCATCGATGAGGCCCGTAAAAATTCGAACATTTTGTTAACTTTTGCTTTATTTCTCTTCGCTGTTGAATTTTATTGAAAATATTTTGCTTTACGTCGGTAGCCCAATGTATTAGGAACACATTAAAGCACATTCAAAATAGTTGGTCTGGACCAAGCTCAATAAAAAGATACTTTTATGACTGATGCTCATTTTCTACTGATAGACGCTAAATTGACATTTTTCTTGCGAAATCCAATACGTTGACCCCTTTTTATTTTTTTATTTTTGGTGAAAAACTCAAAATGTTTCACTGTAGAAAGTTTTATCAAAATTGTATGGCTAGTTCTATTTCTACGGAATTACCTTAGATTAAAGTGCAGTGTTTTACGTATTTTCGCCAACTTTTTCGTATTTGTTTGTTTGTTCGTTCGTTCGTTCGTTCGTTCGTTCGTTCGTTTGTTTGTTTGTTGTTGTTGTTGTTGTTGTTTTTTGTTGTTGTTGTTTGTTTGTTTTATTGTTGTTGTTTTTGACGGGGTCTGATTGAAGCTTATCTCGTTGGTAGACATTTCCAGATGCGATCATCTTCTGTAATTATCCCTTGCAATGTGGGTCAAGGTCTGTAACACTGTGAAAGAATCGGCAACATGAACACGGACTTGTAACATCGCCGTTTGTCTCAAGAACGTTTATCCTCATGTTATTTAGGGTTAGAGCCACATTTCTTGGCTTTGAGACAAGTTAATTTAACGCCGAACGATGGTGCTTTTCACTTAGATTAATTAAGTCAATTATTGCTGTATAGGTGTAGAGGACGTCAATAGCTTGTATAGACCTTTCCGATACCTTGAACTGCACACAAAGTATATAACAGGATTTAATGCACTGTTTAAGATCGCCAGATAAACAGCAAGATAACGAAATGTATGGTTTTTACAAATGTCAAGGGAGTTTTCAAACGAACATAACATAGCCTGCAGCCAGTAGATAAAATAGCATAGAAAAAATGCCACGATGATGATAGAGCTTGTCTTTAGAACTTTCCGGTTTGAAATTTCCCTCTTTCTGCCTACGATGCTCATTTTTCGTAGTGTGTATTTTGTAGTCGATATTCTGAGTGCGATGGCTGTATAAGAAGTAAAGATGAGAAGTAATGATACTGATGAGAGTCCCAGGTAGAAACGACGCCATGAGCGGACATTCCACAAGAAAGATCTTGCTGTGCAACTGACGTTACCTTCATTGTTAACGATAGAAGAGAAGTACAGCAATGGTGAATTGTATGCTATTGCTACGAACCATATTAGTACTATCAAGCAATTTATTCCTCTCTTATTTAAGGTCTTTCTAAACGGGAAAAGCACGGCTGTTAAGCGATCGATTGCGATCGCGTCGAGCGTCAACAGAGATACGACAATTGATATGGCTTCATTGAAGTTCACTAGCTTACAAATGATGATCCCAAACGTTCCCATCAGCACCCACTGTTCATGGGTATAAATACGGGTTATCCGCTCCGGTACTGCAAACACCGGAAGCAGAATATCGGAGAAAGCAAGACTGAGAATTAGACAATCATGGACTGCACGTTGTAGTCTTGGTGCTGTCTTAGTTTGGATATAACAGGCAATTATCAAGATATTCCCTACAAGAGCCAACACCATTACCACTGCATAAGCCAATACTTTGCATGTTGTAATGTAATACGGATCACCGTCTTGATCTAAACCGGCTTGTATTTGCGGTATATCTGCAAGGCTTATGTTGTCTATAGCAGAAGAGTTGTTCATTTTGTGATCTAATCTTGATACCTTGCCCGTGTTTTGTTTTGCCTTTTCAAAGCTGTGCTTATAATGTTCAATACGGCTGTGCCATTATTTGTTTTTGGTATTTGTTCAGCCACTTCCAAAGTATTGGTTTTCACAAGAAAGTGTTTGTTTATATCATTGCTTTGATTGTTAAAGGTAAATTGGCATTATATGCTACACAGACGTCTTGTTTGATTGAAATACTGACTAGTAATTTTATTTTATTTGAGTTGTGGTGCATTGTGGGTTAGAACATAAACGACAAAATCACTAAGTTAAAGCTAAATTCCATAATAATTGAAAAGCTGACATAATTTCTGTGATTATTTAAAGGTTCCAATCCCTTTGGATCATTTCCTATATCCCACAGAGCCAGATGATGTCTTACTGTATCTGTATTTGCGAGCATTAGCCAATCAAGATGCAAGGTGAGACAGTCTAAATGAACTAATATTGATACGCAGCACAAGCCTGTTCTTAGCGATCTTTGGTGATTCCTTCCCCGGCTAGTAGGTTTGCTACATTCTGTGTTGTGCTGTGTTATAATGTTATGCATATAACCATTTAGGGGGAGGCCTGGGGCACCAACAATCTCAAATGCCGCAATACCCGGAAAAATTGGGAAATACTGTGATATCATGAAAGAAAAACTTCCATTTCTTAGCTTGAACGCAGGAATCTTGTTACAATAACGAAATACCGTCGTTTAAAATTATTTTATACGCCAAATGTCATGTAGCTAGTGAAACCGAATATCGTTTTCCTGTGTCTAAACAACGTTTTTCTTGAGATACTAAGGCAAATTTTGTCGAATATCTCTGCTCCGATACTGCTCCGATACTGAGGCTGCTGCTTACGATGGAAATGCTTCCATCCAAATAATATAGAAGATAAGAAGCACTTTCTCCGTTGTACAGTATACTAAAATTTTAAAAAAAAGTAATGATTTTAGTTTGTCAAACTGTTTCTGCTTCTGTCTGTTGGTCTGTTTGTCTTACAAACAAGTATAGCAAAATTCTTTATTCTTATTCCTTATAAATAATGCAAATGTCCAACAACCTTTGCATGTTCGTTGCAGACCTCGATGGTGTCCTTTCTTCTATCTTATAGCTGTCCATCACATCAACGCGTTTATTTTCCAGCGTATCGATCCTAAGGTAACCTAAAACCCATGATATCGCAAATTATAAATAAGGCTAAAACATTTTGTTCCAATTTAGAATTTAGGGTTAAGTGTATGTTTTTAATACTTTGTCATTAGGGTCAGATTGTTTTTAGGCGTTGGGATTGGTGTCTGGGTTAGGTTTTTAGAGTTTTCCTAGAAATTGTGAGGTAAATCGCACCTTTGGTCTTGATGATGATGATAGTGATGGTGATGCTAATGGTCTTGGTGATGATAATGGTGAATAATGTCGCTGATTTCTGTGACTTCCTACTGATAATTGCTAGATAATAATGATGAAGATAGTGTAAAGCTTTTTATTCATGTAATTTGTTATCATGTCAAACCAGCATACACCTGAATGCTAATTAATCTAATGGAATGTCTTGGTAAATATAACAAATACACTCAATTCAATTGTCAAAACAGTTGTGGTTTTTTGTCTGCTTTTTTTATTTCATAACAGTTAAATTGCCGCGTTTTGGTATCTTAGGTTTTGTGTCAGCTGCGAATAATTGGCATCCGCGATTCGGCATATTCTCGGATGTTTTTTCAGGTGTAAAAGTAAACAATAAACTTGAGATGTCCTGCATGCTGATGTGTATATATAATATAAATTGTTTATGTTTATTGTATTTGCTATAGGATTCTCTTCTGCTCAAAAGAAAGCTGTCACTCCTTAATCACGTGATGCAAGTTAAGATCCAGGTACCCACCCCATCCATCCACTTTTCCCTATGACATAGTGATATCTAAGCAAGTACAGGAACCCCTTAGCGGAGACAAGATACACTTGCTCCAAGTTTCTCTCGTACAATTTTTCCGTAGCGAAAATAACGGTCGAAATTTTGTCGATTCGAGAGAAAAGCGAGTGAGACTTAAAGCAAATGTAGAGTAAAAAACTAGTAAAAAAATACTGGGATTTATTTATTTATTTATTTATTTATTTATTTATTTATTTATTTATTTATTTATTTATTTATTTGTTTGTTTATTTATTTATTTAATTTATTTATTTATTTATTTATTTATTTATTTATTTATTTATTTATTTATTTATTTATTTATTTATTTATTTATTTATTTATTTATTTTATTTTATTTATTTATTTTATTTTATTTTTATTTTTATTTCTTTTTATAAATTTCCTGACCAATGATGGCCTGGGCGGCCTGTGGGAGGTGCTGCTGAAGCTTCACGCCTTAACCTGTTCCACAGCGAACATCTCCAAAATCGTTAGAAAGTTTGCATAGTAATGTTCTATACTTGCGCACAAATCATGTTTTAATAATATCAATAGCCCACTAGCATTTTCATTAAAGCGTATTTATAAACCCATGTCTTATTGGGGTATTTTAACTTCTCCTAACTAGTGCCATCAGAAAGCAGGCGCTTTTCTTACCCTCTCTCCTGCACCGCTGATAGTACAATTGATGTGTCCTTTTGAACGCAAAAAGATGCTTGGGATGGTATTTCAAAAAAATGTGGACGTGATGGTACCCTATTTTTTTTTGTGTGTGTTAACTTCTATCGGGACACGATGGTTTTTATCCCCTAAGAGATATGATGAAAGAGCGATTGTTTTCATAGAGTTCATTGTAAGAATACTTTGTTACATTTTATTGCAGGATGTTAGACATGATATTCTCTACTACTATAAGCCTCTCCCAGACTCCAGCTCCAGCAAAGCGTTCCAGGTTTTCCCTAGTCTCCCTCCTGATCGACAGATATTGTTGACAAATCGACAGGATTTTGAAGAATGTCGTAAATTGTACAAGAAAATGGCGGAACAACATAAACATCCGTGAAAATCAAGTTATTTTTCGCTTGTAAAACAACTATGTGATTGAAATATGTGTAATAAAAGTAGCTCTCAACGAGCAAAATACGGTAAGACCTACACAGTTTCGGCGCTATTTTAATTCAAATTGATGTATATCGATGGCATAATATGCTAGCACGTCCTATGGTGGCCCATTGAGGCCATAGTGTTTTTTTCAAACTTGCTAGAAATTTTTGATTTTTTTCTTAAATTTTTTGTTATTATTTGGATTTGTTTCTGTTTTTATTTATTTTTATTTTTTTTTTTTGCTTTCAATTAATTTTTTTAATTTAATTTAATTTAATTTTTTTTTTATGTTTTTTTTTAAATCGTTTTTTTTTTTAATTTTTTTATCTATTTTTTTTAATCATTTTTATTTTATTTTATTTTATTTTTTTTTTTTTATTTATTTATTTTTTTTTTTTTTTAATCCCCTACGTGGCCCATTGAGGCCATAGGCCCAGGAAGGCCATAGCCCATAATGCCTTTCGGAACATGTTTGTTTACTTATCGATCCACCTGGTCGATCCACGTGTGCGAGTTCAAGGAGTCCGATCAAGAATTCCTTCTCGTGCACCCTCTAAAGCCGATAGCCAAGGTCAAAACAACAATACAGTCACATTCAACTGACATGGCACCCGCTTCGATCAGTCGTGGCGTCTGTTTCGCTAAGTGATATACTTAAACTTGGTAGGTTTATACGTCCTGAGGCCGATGTTGAAACACTAGAAAAATTCTCTATAAATGAATTTTGGAAAGAGCCAGTTGAAGTGAAAGTTGCTTTAGAGAAGAGGCCAAAGCTATATAAGTGGCTTACCGAAAGGAAAGTATGTCGTCAAGACGTATCGACAAGATAGGCGTAATTCGGAAAAAAGCATCATTTTATGATGCTTCACAGTGGGAGATCCAAGCACGCACCACCCCTCCCCCATAAAAAAGTTATTAGGATTGTTGTCAGTTTTTACATGAGAAACGTTTTGTACAACTTCACTCAGCTTTACAAAAATGCACCCCTCCTCTTCAAATCCTGGATCTGCTACAGCTTCAGAAGTACTGTTGATGTCTTGATATGCTGACAATGTTTTCAAAACACAAAGTACAGTTATATATGAATGTTATAGAAGGCACCTCACAAAAACTTTAATTACTTTTATTATTTAGGGGGGGGGGGAGTCTCCCATGAAATTGAGTTAGATTTGGTTACTAGACCATCAAAAGGTGCACATTTCAAACACTAAAAGGTATCATATCATGTTTGTTTGTGTTTAAGTTTTCTGCAGTACTATGAAATGGAAAAAAGGTACAGAGCTATCAGTGTAGACCCTAAAACTAGATGCATGATGGTCTACCACTCTTCAGCCATTTTGTTTGTTTGTATCACACCTGCCTACTTTTCAACGGACCCGGGGGGGACTCTGATAGTAAACGATCAGGGATGCTCACCGTATCTTTTAGGGGTAAAAATCAGCGATTGGGTATCTTTTAGGGTTTAAAATATGAAATTTGCCAAATTCTCACTTTTTGGTATCTTTAAGGGGTTGAATGGCACTGAAACTCGTGATTTTGGTATCTTTTAGAGATGAAAAATTTGCGAAGCCACGACCTTTTGAAAAAGGTCAGGTATCTTTTAAGGGTATTTTTTAAAAATTCCGACGAGAATCCCCGATCGTTTATCCCCGGAGTCCCCCCCCCCCCCCCTGGGTCAACAGAGTCCCCAACTGCAGCTAGATACAGACTTGCACTCTTGTGTTGTTAGATTTTCACAGTATATCATTTGTTTACATTTCATTAGTTTAAATCATATACTACAATAATAGAATTTATATATAAAGTGTTAAATTTTAATGTGTTCTGGTTAGACAATGTTGTTGTTTTAATAATTATTATACTTCAAAACTTATTATCTTGATATCCTATATATATCAACTTTAATTTTGTGGTGGGTTTATAGATGATACTAGCTAAGAGATAAGAATGTTAGAATATGTTTGGGATATATCTAGTGAGTTACTTCAGGCTACATTTGGCTATGACTATATAATATTTATAAATAATTCATTTGGTAGTTATATATATATCCCATACAGCATGTAAGGTGTATAAAAGCTGTATATCATGCAGAACAATATTAATGTCAAATTACAAAAGCCAAAACAACAAAATAGACCTTCAGTTGCACCTAAACATTGATAGCATGCTATTATTATTCTTTTGATCGGGAATTTGACTATACAGACTAAATCGTCGATATTGAAATTGGTCATGTATATTGCCATGGAATGTAGTCAAATTCAAAAGAATATTTAACTTGTTATTGAGGCTTAGGTCGTATACAATATTTCTTGGAACATTCAATCCATGAACTTCTCGAATCTTCTTATGTAATAAAGACCTGTATCCTAAAAGTCGTCCTGGAACTTCCATTTCCTTTTCTACAGCAGACTTACGTAACTGTCTCTATATCGATGTTATAATCGACAAATTTGACGTCAAAGTATTGAAGACGACGAGTCAGCGTACGTATACTCCATGCATACTGTGGATATTGCACAGAAATCAGATCCAAAATTTCGTTCTTCTTGAGATTTTGACTCACATACTTGACAAGATCGTTCTTCAGATCAATATCCTCTTCCCATTCACTGTTTCGTATCCTGGAAGCCATGGACGGTCAGAGGTAAACAACATGTTCCGAAAGGAATTATGGGCTATGGCCTTCCTGGGCCTATGGCCTCAATGGGCCACGTAGGGGATTAAAAAAAAAAATTAAAAATAAAATAAAATAAAATAAAATAAAAATGATTTAAAAAAAATAAATAAATAAAAAAATAAAATAAAAAACGATTCTAAAAAAAATACACAAAAATAAAAAAAAATAAAAAAAATAAAATTAAAAAAATTAATTGAAAGCAAAAAAAAAAAATCAATAAATAAATAAAAATAAATAAAAACAGAAACAAATCCAAATAATAACAAAAAATTTAAGAAAAAAATCAAAAATTTCCAGCAAGTTTGAAAAAAACACTATGGCCTCAATGGGCCAATATGAAAAAAGAAATCCCTCCCGGTCAAAATAAACCCTGTTTGACTTTGCACAAATCTTACTTATAAAACTTCTATTCAAGCTGACATTGTTTTTAAAAAGTTTGTGAATGCCATAGAAAATCTTTCAGAAAATACTTGATATTGAAACACAAACATAGACACTAAAAAAAGAAACAAAAAAAAACCCCGGAATTTACTTATCTGGCACAACAAACGGTAGCCGTAGACTTTTTCCGTGCAAAACGTTTGTGCGTGAGAATACAACTTTGTATGGAAGCAAGAAAGTAGCTCTGCGTATTTTTCAATTTTCACGTCTGCCCAGTGACCTTCAAAACAATGTCTTGCAGTGACTGCAGCACCATTTGTTTCTGCGTAAAAAGCGAACATGTTGTCGCTGAAAAATACATGACAAAGTGATTTTGTAGCGCTTTGTGATGTCATGTATCGAACAAGTGCACAGGAAGCCCGTTGAAGATGGCACGCGCGCTAAATTTCTGTATGAAAGGCACTGCTGTTTGATGATACTAAGGGCTCAGATTGTCCAAAAACGTCAACAGTTTGGTGCATCTCTCGAACGAACTGGAAGCAACTAAAAAATCGACAAGGTTTAGAGCCATGGTGGGCCTTTAATTACTACTTTTCAAACATCATGAAGTTTGAAAAGTAGTAAAGAGTTCACTTTCTGAAAGAAAGCAGAATGGAGGATCACTTTAGCGTCGCTAAATTATAGTGGTAGGTTTATTGTTTGGATTCATTTCGGCCATTTTGAGTCGACGGTCAGGAATGCAAAGTGAAGCTTGGAACTCGATTAAAGGCATCCACTTGAATGCGGGTTGTGCGATTTTTCAATGTTGTGATGTTCTACTAACACAAATAGCACAACGAATTGTTTGGAATCCGCCATGGCTCTAGACTTAGTATTATTTTTTCAAGTGGAAAAGGCTGGGCTCCATGCCGCAGTTGTGATGAGTTTCCCATGATCCTTTGCAATCGCTATCAGAGCTGGACTAATTCCAAATAAACAATCAAATTGAATTTGAAATGAGAAAACGAATGGATAACACAATGGATGAATAAATAGCTAAAAATAAGATTGAGAAGTGTTCCAGCGTGAAATCAGAATGAATACCGATTCTGTGAAAAAAAACTCCAGTCCAAGCATGATCAAAATAAATGAAACGAATAATGTGCAAATGAAAGATGAAATAAACGAATAAGAAATAAACAAAGAACTAAATTGACAAATAAACGAGAAGAAAATGATGGAGTGAACGAACGGGCAAATGAAAACATCCTCAACGAAAACAAGTCAATACTGATGCAATAGTACAATCATGACAATGCTAATAATGATGAAAAACAAAAATAAGCAAAATCAAAAGTGCCTTAATTGTTTTTATTAAAGAGCTTGGGTAACAATATGGCTATCAAAATTTGTTCGCTGCTTTCACTGGCTGGCTGTTTGCATCATTTCAAGTCACGAACTATAATTTCAATGAAACGTTTGTTCGTAATGATGACTTTAATATAACAGCATTTCAATGTGGAATGACCCACATCAAATTAATACAAAGATATGTGATCGCATAACGAACGGCCTCATAGACTGAAACAATTCTTTATGTAATGTCCGTAAAGATAGCTTGACATCGGTGTAGGCTGTATTGTAATATGTCCTCAATACTCTACTCGCAAACAATTTTTTCTAAAAGCACCTTTGTGATAGCACAAGTTGTATTGCAAAAGCATTGGAGACCTAAGGCAAGTAGTTTTAAATCAATCCTAGATACCTTAGGCCTAAAGCTAACAAAAATCAACGACTTAGAATGCGCTAGTACCAATAAAAGTTTATTTTCGAAAAAAAAAACTCCTTTGTCGCTTTGACGGCGACTCGGTGGTCAGCCGTAACTCCTCAAATTGCCAATGATCGAAAGCAACATTCTAAATTAGTATGACCCATGCAGTTTAAGACAACGATTCACAATGAAGCCTTCTTATTTAATCGTTAAACACAAATAGTTAAGAATGAAACAGAGGTTTATCTAATGCTTGCAAACAGAAATCTATGTCAGTGTAGGCTGTATTGGAATATGGAATATCTCCTCAATACTGTGTATATCTGATATAGATGCAGAGATGAAGTTGAGGTCAATTGCATGTTAAAAATAGATCAGATGTTACAATAAACCATAGATGAAAAGCAAAAAAAATATAAAATAGAGAAAGAAAGAAAAAATTCAACAGAGAAACGAAAGAGAGAAAAAATAAAATAAAGAAAAACAGAAAAAAACAGATGCTTGAGGTGGGGATCGAACTCTCAACGGTACATCACTAAAATTTGGTTCTTTTTAATTCGCAAAACAATGGGACGATTCCTCCGAGACTATCAAAGATGCTGGAGCAACGAATCGGTTTACGTTACGGATGAAGATTTCGGCCCCATCCACGCTATCCCGACAGGTTTTTCAACCAGCGCCACCGAGGGAGAAGTTAATCAGCCCCTAGACTATGTACGACTAACCCCTTGGCCAATTGAGCAACTGTCGATATTAGCAAGTCTAAAATCTGTAGTCAATGGGGCACATCTCCCAAAGGAGTTTCGGTGCTATTTTAATTCAAATTGATGTAGATCGATGGCACAGTATGCTAGCACGGCCAAACACAAGCTCCACAGTTTTGTGCCAAGTCCGGCGGATCAAATCATCCAGAAGGCCTTTTTTCGTTTGTTCGTTTGTTTTGTTTTTTTTTTGTTTGTTTTTTTTTTGGTTGTTGTCTTTTTTTTTTTTTTTTTATTTATTTATTTAGTCCTTTTTTCAGTGTGAGTTTGGAAATTTTATACTGTTGAAACTTGAACTAATATTTCCAATATGAAAAAAGAAATCCCTCCCGGTCAATATAAACCCTGTTTGACTTTGCACAAATCTTACTTATAAAACTTCTATTCAAGCTGACATTGTTTTTAAAAAGTTTGTGAATGCCATAGAAAATCTTTCAGAAAATACTTGATATTGAAACACAAACATAGACACTAAAAAAAAAACAAAAAAAACCCGGAATTTATTTATCTGGCACAACAAACGGTAGCCGTAGACTTTTTCCGTGCAAAACGTTTGTGCGTGAGAATACAACTTTGTATGGAAGCAAGAAAGTAGCTCTGCGTATTTTTCAATTTTCACGTCTGCCCAGTGACCTTCAAAACAATGTCTTGCAGTGACTGCAGCACCATTTGTTTCTGCGTAAAAAGCGAACATGTTGTCGCTGAAAAATACATGACAAAGTGATTTTGTAGCGCTTTGTGATGTCATGTATCGAACAAGTGCACAGGAAGCCCGTTGAAGATGGCACGCGCGCTAAATTTCTGTATGAAAGGCACTGCTGTTTGATGATACTAAGGGCTCAGATTGTCCAAAAACGTCAACAGTTTGGTGCATCTCTCGAACGAACTGGAAGCAACTAAAAAATCGACAAGGTTTAGAGCCATGGTGGGCCTTTAATTACTACTTTTCAAACATCATGAAGTTTGAAAAGTAGTAAAGAGTTCACTTTCTGAAAGAAAGCAGAATGGAGGATCACTTTAGCGTCGCTAAATTATAGTGGTAGGTTTATTGTTTCGATTCATTTCGGCCATTTTGAGTCGACGGTCAGGAATGCAAAGTGAAGCTTGGAACTCGATTAAAGGCATCCACTTGAATGCGGGTTGTGCGATTTTTCAATGTTGTGATGTTCTACTAACACAAATAGCACAACGAATTGTTTGGAATCCGCCATGGCTCTAGACTTAGTATTATTTTTTCAAGTGGAAAAGGCTGGGCTCCATGCCGCAGTTGTGATGAGTTTCCCATGATCCTTTGCAATCGCTATCAGAGCTGGACTAATTCCAAATAAACAATCAAATTGAATTTGAAATGAGAAAACGAATGGATAACCCAATGGATGAATAAATAGCTAAAAATAAGATTGAGAAGTGTTCCAGCGTGAAATCAGAATGAATACCGATTCTGTGAAAAAAAACTCCAGTCCAAGCATGATCAAAATAAATGAAACGAATAATGTGCAAATGAAAGATGAAATAAACGAATAAGAAATAAACAAAGAACTAAATTGACAAATAAACGAGAAGAAAATGATGGAGTGAACGAACGGGCAAATGAAAACATCCTCAACGAAAACAAGTCAATACTGATGCAATAGTACAATCATGACAATGCTAATAATGATGAAAAACAAAAATAAGCAAAATCAAAAGTGCCTTAATTGTTTTTATTAAAGAGCTTGGGTAACAATATGGCTATCAAAATTTGTTCGCTGCTTTCACTGGCTGGCTGTTTGCATCATTTCAAGTCACGAACTATAATTTCAATGAAACGTTTGTTCGTAATGATGACTTTAATATAACAGCATTTCAATGTGGAATGACCCACATCAAATTAATACAAAGATATGTGATCGCATAACGAACGGCCTCATAGACTGAAACAATTCTTTATGTAATGTCCGTAAAGATAGCTTGACATCGGTGTAGGCTGTATTGTAATATGTCCTCAATACTCTACTCGCAAACAATTTTTTCTAAAAGCACCTTTGTGATAGCACAAGTTGTATTGCAAAAGCATTGGAGACCTAAGGCAAGTAGTTTTAAATCAATCCTAGATACCTTAGGCCTAAAGCTAACAAAAGTCAACGACTTAGAATGCGCTAGTACCAATAAAAGTTTATTTTCGAAAAAAAACTCCTTTGTCGCTTTGACGGCGACTCGGTGGTCAGCCGTAACTCCTCAAATTGCCAATGATCGAAAGCAACATTCTAAATTAGTATGACCCATGCAGTTTAAGACAACGATTCACAATGAAGCCTTCTTATTTAATCGTTAAACACAAATAGTTAAGAATGAAACAGAGGTTTATCTAATGCTTGCAAACAGAAATCTATGTCAGTGTAGGCTGTATTGGAATATGGAATATCTCCTCAATACTGTGTATATCTGATATAGATGCAGAGATGAAGTTGAGGTCAATTGCATGTTAAAAATAGATCAGATGTTACAATAAACCATAGATGAAAAGCAAAAAAAATATAAAATAGAGAAAGAAAGAAAAAATTCAACAGAGAAACGAAAGAGAGAAAAAATAAAATAAAGAAAAACAGAAAAAAACAGATGCTTGAGGTGGGGATCGAACTCTCAACGGTACATCACTAAAATTTGGTTCTTTTTAATTCGCAAAACAATGGGACGATTCCTCCGAGACTATCAAAGATGCTGGAGCAACGAATCGGTTTACGTTACGGATGAAGATTTCGGCCCCATCCACGCTATCCCGATAGGTTTTTCAACCAGCACCACCGAGGGAGAAGTTAATCAGCCCCTAGACTATGTACGACTAACCCCTTGGCCAATTGAGCAACTGTCGATATTAGCAAGTCTAAAATCTGTAGTCAATGGGGCACATCTCCCAAAGGAGTTTCGGCGCTATTTTAATTCAAATTGATGTAGATCGATGGCACAGTATGCTAGCACGGCCAAACACAAGCTCCACAGTTTTGTGCCAAGTCCGGCGGATCAAATCATCCAGAAGGCCTTTTTTCGTTTGTTCGTTTGTTTTTTTTTTTTTTTTTGTTTTTTTTTTTGGTTGTTGTCTTTTTTTTTTTTTTTTTATTTATTTATTTAGTCCTTTTTTCAGTGTGAGTTTGGAAATTTTATACTGTTGAAACTTGAACTAATATTTCCAATATGAAAAAAGAAATCCCTCCCGGTCAATATAAACCCTGTTTGACTTTGCACATATCTTACTTATAAAACTTCTATTCAAGCTGACATTGTTTTTAAAAAGTTTGTGAATGCCATAGAAAATCTTTCAGAAAATACTTGATATTGAAACACAAACATAGACACTAAAAAAAAACAAAAAAAACCCGGAATTTATTTATCTGGCACAACAAACGGTAGCCGTAGACTTTTTCCGTGCAAAACGTTTGTGCGTGAGAATACAACTTTGTATGGAAGCAAGAAAGTAGCTCTGCGTATTTTTCAATTTTCACGTCTGCCCAGTGACCTTCAAAACAATGTCTTGCAGTGACTGCAGCACCATTTGTTTCTGCGTAAAAAGCGAACATGTTGTCGCTGAAAAATACATGACAAAGTGATTTTGTAGCGCTTTGTGATGTCATGTATCGAACAAGTGCACAGGAAGCCCGTTGAAGATGGCACGCGCGCTAAATTTCTGTATGAAAGGCATTGCTGTTTGATGATACTAAGGGCTCAGATTGTCCAAAAACGTCAACAGTTTGGTGCATCTCTCGAACGAACTGGAAGCAACTAAAAAATCGACAAGGTTTAGAGCCATGGTGGGCCTTTAATTACTACTTTTCAAACATCATGAAGTTTGAAAAGTAGTAAAGAGTTCACTTTCTGAAAGAAAGCAGAATGGAGGATCACTTTAGCGTCGCTAAATTATAGTGGTAGGTTTATTGTTTCGATTCATTTCGGCCATTTTGAGTCGACGGTCAGGAATGCAAAGTGAAGCTTGGAACTCGATTAAAGGCATCCACTTGAATGCGGGTTGTGCGATTTTTCAATGTTGTGATGTTCTACTAACACAAATAGCACAACGAATTGTTTGGAATCCGCCATGGCTCTAGACTTAGTATTATTTTTTCAAGTGGAAAAGGCTGGGCTCCATGCCGCAGTTGTGATGAGTTTCCCATGATCCTTTGCAATCGCTATCAGAGCTGGACTAATTTCAAATAAACAATCAAATTGAATTTGAAATGAGAAAACGAATGGATAACCCAATGGATGAATAAATAGCTAAAAATAAGATTGAGAAGTGTTCCAGCGTGAAATCAGAATGAATACCGATTCTGTGAAAAAAAACTCCAGTCCAAGCATGATCAAAATAAATGAAACGAATAATGTGCAAATGAAAGATGAAATAAACGAATAAGAAATAAACAAAGAACTAAATTGACAAATAAACGAGAAGAAAATGATGGAGTGAACGAACGGGCAAATGAAAACATCCTCAACGAAAACAAGTCAATACTGATGCAATAGTACAATCATGACAATGCTAATAATGATGAAAAACAAAAATAAGCAAAATCAAAAGTGCCTTAATTGTTTTTATTAAAGAGCTTGGGTAACAATATGGCTATCAAAATTTGTTCGCTGCTTTCACTGGCTGGCTGTTTGCATCATTTCAAGTCACGAACTATAATTTCAATGAAACGTTTGTTCGTAATGATGACTTTAATATAACAGCATTTCAATGTGGAATGACCCACATCAAATTAATACAAAGATATGTGATCGCATAACGAACGGCCTCATAGACTGAAACAATTCTTTATGTAATGTCCGTAAAGATAGCTTGACATCGGTGTAGGCTGTATTGTAATATGTCCTCAATACTCTACTCGCAAACAATTTTTTCTAAAAGCACCTTTGTGATAGCACAAGTTGTATTGCAAAAGCATTGGAGACCTAAGGCAAGTAGTTTTAAATCAATCCTAGATACCTTAGGCCTAAAGCTAACAAAAGTCAACGACTTAGAATGCGCTAGTACCAATAAAAGTTTATTTTCGAAAAAAAACTCCTTTGTCGCTTTGACGGCGACTCGGTGGTCAGCCGTAACTCCTCAAATTGCCAATGATCGAAAGCAACATTCTAAATTAGTATGACCCATGCAGTTTAAGACAACGATTCACAATGAAGCCTTCTTATTTAATCGTTAAACACAAATAGTTAAGAATGAAACAGAGGTTTATCTAATGCTTGCAAACAGAAATCTATGTCAGTGTAGGCTGTATTGGAATATGGAATATCTCCTCAATACTGTGTATATCTGATATAGATGCAGAGATGAAGTTGAGGTCAATTGCATGTTAAAAATAGATCAGATGTTACAATAAACCATAGATGAAAAGCAAAAAAAATATAAAATAGAGAAAGAAAGAAAAAATTCAACAGAGAAACGAAAGAGAGAAAAAATAAAATAAAGAAAAACAGAAAAAAACAGATGCTTGAGGTGGGGATCGAACTCTCAACGGTACATCACTAAAATTTGGTTCTTTTTAATTCGCAAAACAATGGGACGATTCCTCGGAGACTATCAAAGATGCTGGAGCAACGAATCGGTTTACGTTACGGATGAAGATTTCGGCCCCATCCACGCTATCCCGACAGGTTTTTCAACCAGCGCCACCGAGGGAGAAGTTAATCAGCCCCTAGACTATGTACGACTAACCCCTTGGCCAATTGAGCAACTGTCGATATTAGCAAGTCTAAAATCTGTAGTCAATGGGGCACATCTCCCAAAGGAGTTTCGGCGCTATTTTAATTCAAATTGATGTAGATCGATGGCACAGTATGCTAGCACGGCCAAACACAAGCTCCACAGTTTTGTGCCAAGTCCGGCGGATCAAATCATCCAGAAGGCCTTTTTTCGTTTGTTCGTTTGTTTTTTTTTTTTGTTGTTGTTTTTTTTTTGGTTGTTGTCTTTTTTTTTTTTTTTTTTATTTATTTATTTAGTCCTTTTTTCAGTGTGAGTTTGGAAATTTTATACTGTTGAAACTTGAACTAATATTTCCAATATGAAAAAAGAAATCCCTCCCGGTCAATATAAACCCTGTTTGACTTTGCACAAATCTTACTTATAAAACTTCTATTCAAGCTGACATTGTTTTTAAAAAGTTTGTGAATGCCATAGAAAATCTTTCAGAAAATACTTGATATTGAAACACAAACATAGACACTAAAAAAAAACAAAAAAAACCCGGAATTTATTTATCTGGCACAACAAACGGTAGCCGTAGACTTTTTCCGTGCAAAACGTTTGTGCGTGAGAATACAACTTTGTATGGAAGCAAGAAAGTAGCTCTGCGTATTTTTCAATTTTCACGTCTGCCCAGTGACCTTCAAAACAATGTCTTGCAGTGACTGCAGCACCATTTGTTTCTGCGTAAAAAGCGAACATGTTGTCGCTGAAAAATACATGACAAAGTGATTTTGTAGCGCTTTGTGATGTCATGTATCGAACAAGTGCACAGGAAGCCCGTTGAAGATGGCACGCGCGCTAAATGTCTGTATGAAAGGCACTGCTGTTTGATGATACTAAGGGCTCAGATTGTCCAAAAACGTCAACAGTTTGGTGCATCTCTCGAACGAACTGGAAGCAACTAAAAAATCGACAAGGTTTAGAGCCATGGTGGGCCTTTAATTACTACTTTTCAAACATCATGAAGTTTGAAAAGTAGTAAAGAGTTCACTTTCTGAAAGAAAGCAGAATGGAGGATCACTTTAGCGTCGCTAAATTATAGTGGTAGGTTTATTGTTTCGATTCATTTCGGCCATTTTGAGTCGACGGTCAGGAATGCAAAGTGAAGCTTGGAACTCGATTAAAGGCATCCACTTGAATGCGGGTTGTGCGATTTTTCAATGTTGTGATGTTCTACTAACACAAATAGCACAACGAATTGTTTGGAATCCGCCATGGCTCTAGACTTAGTATTATTTTTTCAAGTGGAAAAGGCTGGGCTCCATGCCGCAGTTGTGATGAGTTTCCCATGATCCTTTGCAATCGCTATCAGAGCTGGACTAATTCCAAATAAACAATCAAATTGAATTTGAAATGAGAAAACGAATGGATAACCCAATGGATGAATAAATAGCTAAAAATAAGATTGAGAAGTGTTCCAGCGTGAAATCAGAATGAATACCGATTCTGTGAAAAAAAACTCCAGTCCAAGCATGATCAAAATAAATGAAACGAATAATGTGCAAATGAAAGATGAAATAAACGAATAAGAAATAAACAAAGAACTAAATTGACAAATAAACGAGAAGAAAATGATGGAGTGAACGAACGGGCAAATGAAAACATCCTCAACGAAAACAAGTCAATACTGATGCAATAGTACAATCATGACAATGCTAATAATGATGAAAAACAAAAATAAGCAAAATCAAAAGTGCCTTAATTGTTTTTATTAAAGAGCTTGGGTAACAATATGGCTATCAAAATTTGTTCGCTGCTTTCACTGGCTGGCTGTTTGCATCATTTCAAGTCACGAACTATAATTTCAATGAAACGTTTGTTCGTAATGATGACTTTAATATAACAGCATTTCAATGTGGAATGACCCACATCAAATTAATACAAAGATATGTGATCGCATAACGAACGGCCTCATAGACTGAAACAATTCTTTATGTAATGTCCGTAAAGATAGCTTGACATCGGTGTAGGCTGTATTGTAATATGTCCTCAATACTCTACTCGCAAACAATTTTTTCTAAAAGCACCTTTGTGATAGCACAAGTTGTATTGCAAAAGCATTGGAGACCTAAGGCAAGTAGTTTTAAATCAATCCTAGATACCTTAGGCCTAAAGCTAACAAAAGTCAACGACTTAGAATGCGCTAGTACCAATAAAAGTTTATTTTCGAAAAAAAAACTCCTTTGTCGCTTTGACGGCGACTCGGTGGTCAGCCGTAACTCCTCAAATTGCCAATGATCGAAAGCAACATTCTAAATTAGTATGACCCATGCAGTTTAAGACAACGATTCACAATGAAGCCTTCTTATTTAATCGTTAAACACAAATAGTTAAGAATGAAACAGAGGTTTATCTAATGCTTGCAAACAGAAATCTATGTCAGTGTAGGCTGTATTGGAATATGGAATATCTCCTCAATACTGTGTATATCTGATATAGATGCAGAGATGAAGTTGGGGTCAATTGCATGTTAAAAATAGATCAGATGTTACAATAAACCATAGATGAAAAGCAAAAAAAATATAAAATAGAGAAAGAAAGAAAAAATTCAACAGAGAAACGAAAGAGAGAAAAAATAAAATAAAGAAAAACAGAAAAAAACAGATGCTTGAGGTGGGGATCGAACTCTCAACGGTACATCACTAAAATTTGGTTCTTTTTAATTCGCAAAACAATGGGACGATTCCTCCGAGACTATCAAAGATGCTGGAGCAACGAATCGGTTTACGTTACGGATGAAGATTTCGGCCCCATCCACGCTATCCCGACAGGTTTTTCAACCAGCGCCACCGAGGGAGAAGTTAATCAGCCCCTAGACTATGTACGACTAACCCCTTGGCCAATTGAGCAACTGTCGATATTAGCAAGTCTAAAATCTGTAGTCAATGGGGCACATCTCCCAAAGGAGTTTCGCCGCTATTTTAATTCAAATTGATGTAGATCGATGGCACAGTATGCTAGCACGGCCAAACACAAGCTCCACAGTTTTGTGCCAAGTCCGGCGGATCAAATCATCCAGAAGGCCTTTTTTCGTTTGTTCGTTTGTTTTTTTTTTTTTGTTTTTTTTTTGGTTGTTGTCTTTTTTTTTTTATTTATTTATTTATTTAGTCCTTTTTTCAGTGTGAGTTTGGAAATTTTATACTGTTGAAACTTGAACTAATATTTCCAATATGAAAAAAGAAATCCCTCCCGGTCAATATAAACCCTGTTTGACTTTGCACAAATCTTACTTATAAAACTTCTATTCAAGCTGACATTGTTTTTAAAAAGTTTGTGAATGCCATAGAAAATCTTTCAGCAAATACTTGATATTGAAACACAAACATAGACACTAAAAAAAAACAAAAAAAACCCGGAATTTATTTATCTGGCACAACAAACGGTAGCCGTAGACTTTTTCCGTGCAAAACGTTTGTGCGTGAGAATACAACTTTGTATGGAATCAAGAAAGTAGCTCTGCGTATTTTTCAATTTTCACGTCTGCCCAGTGACCTTCAAAACAATGTCTTGCAGTGACTGCAGCACCATTTGTTTCTGCGTAAAAAGCGAACATGTTGTCGCTGAAAAATACATGACAAAGTGATTTTGTAGCGCTTTGTGATGTCATGTATCGAACAAGTGCACAGGAAGCCCGTTGAAGATGGCACGCGCGCTAAATTTCTGTATGAAAGGCACTGCTGTTTGATGATACTAAGGGCTCAGATTGTCCAAAAACGTCAACAGTTTGGTGCATCTCTCGAACGAACTGGAAGCAACTAAAAAATCGACAAGGTTTAGAGCCATGGTGGGCCTTTAATTACTACTTTTCAAACATCATGAAGTTTGAAAAGTAGTAAAGAGTTCACTTTCTGAAAGAAAGCAGAATGGAGGATCACTTTAGCGTCGCTAAATTATAGTGGTAGGTTTATTGTTTCGATTCATTTCGGCCATTTTGAGTCGACGGTCAGGAATGCAAAGTGAAGCTTGGAACTCGATTAAAGGCATCCACTTGAATGCGGGTTGTGCGATTTTTCAATGTTGTGATGTTCTACTAACACAAATAGCACAACGAATTGTTTGGAATCCGCCATGGCTCTAGACTTAGTATTATTTTTTCAAGTGGAAAAGGCTGGGCTCCATGCCGCAGTTGTGATGAGTTTCCCATGATCCTTTGCAATCGCTATCAGAGCTGGACTAATTCCAAATAAACAATCAAATTGAATTTGAAATGAGAAAACGAATGGATAACCCAATGGATGAATAAATAGCTAAAAATAAGATTGAGAAGTGTTCCAGCGTGAAATCAGAATGAATACCGATTCTGTGAAAAAAAACTCCAGTCCAAGCATGATCAAAATAAATGAAACGAATAATGTGCAAATGAAAGATGAAATAAACGAATAAGAAATAAACAAAGAACTAAATTGACAAATAAACGAGAAGAAAATGATGGAGTGAACGAACGGGCAAATGAAAACATCCTCAACGAAAACAAGTCAATACTGATGCAATAGTACAATCATGACAATGCTAATAATGATGAAAAACAAAAATAAGCAAAATCAAAAGTGCCTTAATTGTTTTTATTAAAGAGCTTGGGTAACAATATGGCTATCAAAATTTGTTCGCTGCTTTCACTGGCTGGCTGTTTGCATCATTTCAAGTCACGAACTATAATTTCAATGAAACGTTTGTTCGTAATGATGACTTTAATATAACAGCATTTCAATGTGGAATGACCCACATCAAATTAATACAAAGATATGTGATCGCATAACGAACGGCCTCATAGACTGAAACAATTCTTTATGTAATGTCCGTAAAGATAGCTTGACATCGGTGTAGGCTGTATTGTAATATGTCCTCAATACTCTACTCGCAAACAATTTTTTCTAAAAGCACCTTTGTGATAGCACAAGTTGTATTGCAAAAGCATTGGAGACCTAAGGCAAGTAGTTTTAAATCAACCCTAGATACCTTAGGCCTAAAGCTAACAAAAGTCAACGACTTAGAATGCGCTAGTACCAATAACAGTTTATTTTCGAAAAAAAAACTCCTTTGTCGCTTTGACGGCGACTCGGTGGTCAGCCGTAACTCCTCAAATTGCCAATGATCGAAAGCAACATTCTAAATTAGTATGACCCATGCAGTTTAAGACAACGATTCACAATGAAGCTTTCTTATTTAATCGTTAAACACAAATAGTTAAGAATGAAACAGAGGTTTATCTAATGCTTGCAAACAGAAATCTATGTCAGTGTAGGCTGTATTGGAATATGGAATATCTCCTCAATACTGTGTATATCTGATATAGATGCAGAGATGAAGTTGGGGTCAATTGCATGTTAAAAATAGATCAGATGTTACAATAAACCATAGATGAAAAGCAAAAAAAATATAAAATAGAGAAAGAAAGAAAAAATTCAACAGAGAAACGAAAGAGAGAAAAAATAAAATAAAGAAAAACAGAAAAAAACAGATGCTTGAGGTGGGGATCGAACTCTCAACGGTACATCACTAAAATTTGGTTCTTTTTAATTCGCAAAACAATGGGACGATTCCTCCGAGACTATCAAAGATGCTGGAGCAACGAATCGGTTTACGTTACGGATGAAGATTTCGGCCCCATCCACGCTATCCCGACAGGTTTTTCAACCAGCGCCACCGAGGGAGAAGTTAATCAGCCCCTAGACTATGTACGACTAACCCCTTGGCCAATTGAGCAACTGTCGATATTAGCAAGTCTAAAATCTGTAGTCAATGGGGCACATCTCCCAAAGGAGTTTCGCCGCTATTTTAATTCAAATTGATGTAGATCGATGGCACAGTATGCTAGCACGGCCAAACACAAGCTCCACAGTTTTGTGCCAAGTCCGGCGGATCAAATCATCCAGAAGGCCTTTTTTCGTTTGTTCGTTTGTTTGTTTGTTTTTTTTTTTTTTTTTTTTTTTTTTGGTTGTTGTCTTTTTTTTTATTTATTTATTTGTTTAGTCCTTTTTTTAGTGTGAGTTTGGAAATTTTATACTGTTGAAACTTGAACTAATATTTCCAATATGAAAAAAGAAATCCCTCCCGGTCAATATAAACCCTGTTTGACTTTGCACAAATCTTACTTATAAAACTTCTATTCAAGCTGACATTGTTTTTAAAAAGCTTGTGAATGCCATAGAAAATCTTTCAGAAAATACTTGATATTGAAACACAAACATAGACACTAAAAAAAAACAAAAAAAAACCCGGAATTTATTTATCTGGCACAACAAACGGTAGCCGTAGACTTTTTCCGTGCAAAACGTTTGTGCGTGAGAATACAACTTTGTATGGAAGGAAGAAAGTAGCTCTGCGTATTTTTCAATTTTCACGTCTGCCCAGTGACCTTCAAAACAATGTCTTGCAGTGACTGCAGCACCATTTGTTTCTGCGTAAAAAGCGAACATGTTGTCGCTGAAAAATACATGACAAAGTGATTTTGTAGCGCTTTGTGATGTCATGTATCGAACAAGTGCACAGGAAGCCCGTTGAAGATGGCACGCGCGCTAAATTTCTGTATGAAAGGCACTGCTGTTTGATGATACTAAGGGCTCAGATTGTCCAAAAACGTCAACAGTTTGGTGCATCTCTCGAACGAACTGGAAGCAACTAAAGAATTGACAAGGTTTAGAGCCATGGTGGGCCTTTAATTACTACTTTTCAAACATCATGAAGTTTGAAAAGTAGTAAAGAGTTCACTTTCTGAAAGAAAGCAGAATGGAGAATCACTTTAGCGTCGCTAAATTATAGTGGTAGGTTTATTGTTTGGATTCATTTCGGCCATTTTGAGTCGACGGTCAGGAATGCAAAGTGAAGCTTGGAACTCGATTAAAGGCATCCACTTGAATGCGGGTTGTGCGATTTTTCAATGTTGTGATGTTCTACTAACACAAATAGCACAACGAATTGTTTGGAATCCGCCATGGCTCTAGACTTAGTATTATTTTTTCAAGTGGAAAAGGCTGGGCTCCATGCCGCAGTTGTGATGAGTTTCCCATGATCCTTTGCAATCGCTATCAGAGCTGGACTAAGTAAGGGATAAAGAATGAAAACGAGTGTTCTATGGGATATAGAGTCCCGAGCATAAGATAAAAGGCCACGAGGGCGTAGCCCGAGTGGCCTTTTATCTTATGCGAGGGACTCTATATCCCATGGAACACGAGTTTTCATTCTTTATCTGCCTTAGAATATGATCATACTCACGAGGGAATGTTTGTTGTTTACTTTAGATGAGTTTTTTAATAAAGGTGGCTGAGTTTTAGGTTTTCTCTTTGTATTGCTTGTATATCAATGATATCAACTATTTTTTAATCATGTCGGCAGCATGTTGATATCGATATCATTTAACGCTTCGAGTTCTGTAAAGCAATGTCCCGGCAGAATGAAAATTTACGAAGCGAATAATATTGCAATATTAGCGAATACTAAGCCAGTGATTTGCATAACTAAAAAGGTTTGAGCTGTTTTTTTCAAGGAATTAGCTTATATTGTCTTGTGTTGTTCTTTCTTTCAATTTCTGCATGCGTTTTGGAATGATAATGGCAGTTTATTATGTCATTGTTTTGGTACGAATACCGTTGGAATGCTTTGTTTTGTCCGTTTTGTAATCGAAATCAGTAAAGATCGTCATTTTGCAGAGCAATGGCGTTTATCGAAGCTAGTGAGATTTTTACCGAAAATGCCGATTTACTTGAATTGGAAGATACGCTAGACTTCATAGAGGAAGGTCATTTAACTGGCAGATGTAAAGCTCCCACTACAGAGGAAGAAATACGAAACTGAGAAGAAATAATACTGCTAAAAACAAGACAAAATACGAGTTAGGCGCGGTATTGACCCTATATCGTTTATCCGATAATTAGAAACCGATATTATCGTCTCTATTATATATCTTTTATATGTCACTAGATGTCTTCCTTGGGCCTCTCTGACTACCTTGATAATGCGATATTATCTGATAATATCATTAATTACATCTAATAGATAGTCACTAGATGTGCCCTCTCTCCCTGTCCGAAACCCTTGATATCGCGATATTATCTGATAATATCATTAATTACATCTAATAGATAGTCACTAGATGTGCCCTCTCTCCCTGTCCGAAACCCTTGATATCGCGATATTATCTGATAATATCATTAATTACATCTATTAGATAGTCACTAGATGTGCCCTCTCTCCCTGTCCAAAACCCTTGATATCGCGATATTATCTGATAATATCATTAATTACATCTAATAGATAGTCACTAGATGTGCCCTCTCTCCCTGTCCAAAACCCTTGATATCGCGATATTATCTGATAATATCATTAATTACATCTAATAGATAGTCACTGGATGTGCCCTCTCTCCCTGTCCGAAACCCTTGATATCGCGATATTATCTGATAATATCATTAATTACATCTAATAGATAGTCACTAGATGTGCCCTCTCTCCCTGACAGAACCCATTGATATTGCAATATTATCTGATAATATCATTAATTACATCTAATAGATAGTCACTAGATGTGCCCTCTCTCCCTGACAGAACCCATTGATATTGCGATATTATCTGATAATATCATTAATTACATCTATTAGATAGTCACTAGATGTGCCTCTTGTAGCAGCCCGAAACCATTGGTATTGCGATATTATTTGATAATATCATTAGTTACTATATTATCCGATAATATCCATAATATGATTTCAAAATGGCGGATGGTTTTTGATATTTGGATGAAAGAAATGTCTCCTCATCATTTAATATGGTGTGATATTCGGTCATTATATTACTTAATAAGTAAAAAGGATACATTCTTCATAGAAAAAATGTTGAGTAGTTTAAAGCTATTTGAAATAAACAATTTTGATGTTAGTCTGTACGAACAGATTTTAGTTTGGGATGTAGCTTTTGGAAGTTTGCTGCCGGAAAGCTATGGCTTAATACAAGCCAGTTAATAGTTTATTTGCGATCTAATCGGTTCTAAGATACGTATGATATCTTTTATTTACATGGAATGTAATTGTACCAAAATGGAAACACGATTTAAACAAGAAATCTGAGATTTTCTTGGATGCATGCCTGGAGAAACACTAAACCACTCTTGATATTTTGATATTATCCGATACTATACAATAAAGTCCCACAATGCTTTGCGCTACTTTACTTTTGAAAAGACATGTTTTCGATTTCATGGTTATGTGAAAGAAATGTTTCCTTGTCACATAATATGGAACGATATACAGACATCAGCATAATTTAACGAATTACAAGGAATAAAGTTCTTAAGCCAGGCATTCTGGAATTATGCGTGTAATGTCATGGACGGGCATAATCGGTCCCTCTCCGCAAAATTTAGTAAATCGCACATAATCGTGCATAATTTGTCAAATTAGACAAATATAAACCTGATGCGAAACTTTGCTACACCTTTAAGCTGTTTATTGTTGCTTTTTTTCTAAAATATTCCGCACATATAAACTATCCGTATCGTCTACCATCTTGAAATTAACGACAGAGAGGAGCCTGGGAAAAAACATCAAATGATGGTTTTCCAAAATGGCGGACGGTAGGTAAAGAACAGCAGAAAGAACGTTTCAGTTTGCAATTGCTGAAAAACGTCGTAAACAGTACATAACATTACATTGATTTGTAAAGGAGATAACTATATTCAAAACTCTAGAATCTGTAGATATGATTGTTTGAATCATACAATCTAAGTATTAAGTACTGTTGCTGAGTTGTATATAGAATAAATTCTTAAAGGAACAATTTAGAGTGGTATATATAGTTTTACAGGCATAGTGCATTTGTTTTTTTAATCATCAGTATAATGAAGATAGTACATCCTTACTGCTACAGCTTATAGTACTTATTATTAGTATAATGATGATACATGTAATATTCTGCTTGTTGAAAAGCATGTCCAATAAATTTACGTATAGCACTGTATTGCATTATATGGCCATAACATGTTATCATCTATTCACTAACTGATTGAATATCACAGTACCATAGTATTACAAGGGTATAATATCACACTACCATCGTATCACAGTACCATAGTATCACAGTACCATAGTATCACTACCATAGTATCACAGTACCATACCATCACCATACCATAGTATCGTATAGTACCATAGTATCACAGTACCATAGTATCACACTACCATACCATCCCTGTACCATAGTATTGTATAGTACCATAGTATCACAGTACCATAGTATCATATAGTACCATAGTATCACAGTACCAAAGTATCACAGTACCATAGTATCACAGTACCATAGTATCAAAGTACCATAGTATCACAGTACCATAGTATCACACTACCATACCATCACCGTACCATAGTATCACACTACCATACCATCACCGTACCATAGTATCACACTACCATACCATCACCGTACCATAGTATCACACTACCATATTATCACAGTACCATAGTATCACACTACCATACCATCACCGTACCATAGTATCACACTACCATAGTATAACAGTACCCTACAATCACCGTACCATAGTATCACACTACCATACCATCACCGTACCATAGTATCGTATAGTACCATACCATCACCGTACCATAGTATCACAGTACCAAAGTATCACAGTACCATAGTATCACAGTACCATAGTATCACAGTACCATAGTATCACACTACCATAGTATCACAGTACCATAGTATCACAGTACCATACCATCACCGTACCATAGTATCATATAGTACCATAGTCTCATAGTACCATAGTATCACAGTACCATAGTATCACACTACCATACCATCACCGTACCATAGTATCGTATAGTACCATACCATCACTGTACCATAGTATCACAGTACCAAAGTATCACAGTACCACAGTATCACAGTACCATAGTATCACAGTACCATACCATCACCGTACCATAGTATCATATAGTACCATAGTCTCACAGTACCATAGTATCACACTACCATAGTATCACAGTACCATAGTATCACAGTACCATACCATCACCGTACCATAGTATCATATAGTACCATAGTCTCACAGTACCATAGTATCACAGTACCATAGTATCACAGTACCATAGTATCACACTACCATAGTATCACACTACCATACCATCACTGTACCATAGTATAGTATACGGTAGTTCCATAGTATCACAGTACCATAGTATCACACTACCATACCATCACAGTACAATATCATCACTGCACCATAGTATCACACTACCATAGTATCACAGTACCATAGTATCACTACCATAGTATCACAGTACCATAGCATCACCGTACCATAGTATCGTAAAGTATCTTAGTATCACAGTACCATAGTATCACAGTGCCATAGTATCACAGTACCATACCATCACCGTACCATAGTATCGTATAGTACCATAGTATCACAGTACCATAGTATCACACTACCATACCATCACAGTACCATAGTATCACAGTACCATACCATCACCGTACCATAATATCACAGTACCATCCTATCACAGTACCATACTATGACACTACCATAGTATCATATAGTACTATGGTATCACCATACAATAGTATCATAAAACCATAGTATCACAGTACCATAGTATCACAATACCATAGTATCACAGTACCATCCTATCACAGTACCATACCATCACCGTACCATAGTATCACACTACCATATTATCACAGTACCATAGTATCACACTACCATACCATCACCGTACCATAGTATCACACTACCATAGTATCACAGTACCATACAATCATAGTACCATAGCATCACACTACCATGCCATCACCGTACCATAGTATCATATAGTACCATACCATCACCGTACCATAGTATCACAATACCAAAGTATCACAGTACCACAGTATCACAGCACCATAGTATCACAGTACTATACCATCACTGTACCATAGTATCGTATAGTACCATAGTATCACAGTACCATAGTATCACAGTACCATAGTATCACACTACCATAGTATCACGCTACCTTATCATCACCGTAGCATAGTATCGTATAGTACCATAGTGTCACAGTTCCATAGTATCACAGTGCCATAGTATCACACTACCATAGTATCACAGTACCATACCATCACCGTATCATAGTATCATATAGTACCATAGTCTCAAAGTACCATAGTATCACAGTACCATAGTATCACAGTACCATAGTATCACAGTACCATAGTATCACACTACCATACCATCACCGTACCATAGTATCATAGTACCATAGTATCACACTACCATAGTATCAGAGTACCATAGCATCACACTACCATACCATCACTGTACCATACCATCACTGTACCATAGTATCACACTAGCATAGTATCACACTACCATAACATCACTGTACCATAGTATCGTATAGTAGCATAGTATCACAGAACCATAGTATCACAGTACCATAGTATCACAGTACCATAGTATCACAGTACCAAAGTATCACAGTACCATAGTATCACAGTACCATAGTATCAAAGTACCATAGTATCACAGTACCATAGTATCACACTACCATACCATCACCGTACCATAGTATCACACTACCATACCATCACCATACCATAGTATCACACTACCATACCATCACCGTACCATAGTATCACACTACCATATTATCACAGTACCATAGTATCACACTACCATACCATCACCGTACCATAGTATCACACTACCATAGTATAACAGTACCCTACAATCACCGTACCATAGTATCACAGTACCATCCTATCACAGTACCATACCATCACCGTACCATAGTATCACACTACCATATTATCACAGTACCATAGTATCACACTACCATACCATCACCGTACCATAGTATCACACTACCATAGTATCACAGTACCATACAATCATAGTACCATAGCATCACACTACCATGCCATCACCGTACCATAGTATCATATAGTACCATACCATCACCGTACCATAGTATCACAATACCAAAGTATCACAGTACCACAGTATCACAGCACCATAGTATCACAGTACTATACCATCACTGTACCATAGTATCGTATAGTACCATAGTATCACAGTACCATAGTATCACAGTACCATAGTATCACACTACCATAGTATCACGCTACCTTATCATCACCGTAGCATAGTATCGTATAGTACCATAGTGTCACAGTTCCATAGTATCACAGTGCCATAGTATCACACTACCATAGTATCACAGTACCATACCATCACCGTATCATAGTATCATATAGTACCATAGTCTCAAAGTACCATAGTATCACAGTACCATAGTATCACAGTACCATAGTATCACAGTACCATAGTATCACACTACCATACCATCACCGTACCATAGTATCATAGTACCATAGTATCACACTACCATAGTATCAGAGTACCATAGCATCACACTACCATACCATCACTGTACCATACCATCACTGTACCATAGTATCACACTAGCATAGTATCACACTACCATAACATCACTGTACCATAGTATCGTATAGTAGCATAGTATCACAGAACCATAGTATCACAGTACCATAGTATCACAGTACCATAGTATCACAGTACCAAAGTATCACAGTACCATAGTATCACAGTACCATAGTATCAAAGTACCATAGTATCACAGTACCATAGTATCACACTACCATACCATCACCGTACCATAGTATCACACTACCATACCATCACCATACCATAGTATCACACTACCATACCATCACCGTACCATAGTATCACACTACCATATTATCACAGTACCATAGTATCACACTACCATACCATCACCGTACCATAGTATCACACTACCATAGTATAACAGTACCCTACAATCACCGTACCATAGTATCACAGTACCATCCTATCACAGTACCATACCATCACCGTACCATAGTATCACACTACCATATTATCACAGTACCATAGTATCACACTACCATACCATCACCGTACCATAGTATCACACTACCATAGTATCACAGTACCATACAATCATAGTACCATAGCATCACACTACCATGCCATCACCGTACCATAGTATCATATAGTACCATACCATCACCGTACCATAGTATCACAATACCAAAGTATCACAGTACCACAGTATCACAGCACCATAGTATCACAGTACTATACCATCACTGTACCATAGTATCGTATAGTACCATAGTATCACAGTACCATAGTATCACAGTACCATAGTATCACACTACCATAGTATCACGCTACCTTATGATCACCGTAGCATAGTATCGTATAGTACCATAGTGTCACAGTTCCATAGTATCACAGTGCCATAGTATCACACTACCATAGTATCACAGTACCATACCATCACCGTATCATAGTATCATATAGTACCATAGTCTCAAAGTACCATAGTATCACAGTACCATAGTATCACAGTACCATAGTATCACAGTACCATAGTATCACACTACCATACCATCACCGTACCATAGTATCATAGTACCATAGTATCACACTACCATAGTATCACAGTACCATAGCATCACACTACCATACCATCACTGTACCATACCATCACTGTACCATAGTATCACACTAGCATAGTATCACACTACCATAACATCACTGTACCATAGTATCGTATAGTAGCATAGTATCACAGAACCATAGTATCACAGTTATACCATAGTATCACAGTATCACAGTACCATAGTATCACACTACCATAGTATCACGCTACCTTATCATCACCGTAGCATAGTATCGTATAGTACCATAGTGTCACAGTTCCATAGTATCACAATGCCATAGTATCACACTACCATAGTATCACAGTACCATAGTATCATATAGTACCATAGTCTCATAGTACCATAGTATCACAGTACCATAGTATCACACTACCATACCATCACCGTACCATAGTATTGTATAGTACCATACCATCACTGTACCATGGTATCACACTACCAAAGTATCACAGTACCACAGTATCACAGTACCATAGTATCACAGTACCATACCATCACCGTACCATAGTATCATATAGTACCATAGTCTCACAGTACCATAGTATCACACTACCATAGTATCACAGTACCATAGTATCACAGTACCATACCATCACCGTACCATAGTATCATATAGTACCATAGTCTCACAGTACCATAGTATCACAGTACCATAGTATCACGCTACCTTATCATCACCGTAGCATAGTATCATATAGTACCACAGTGTCACCGTTCCATAGTATCACAGTGCCATAGTATCACACTACCATAGTATCACAGTACCATACCATCACCGTACCATAGTATCATATAGTACCATAGTCTCACAGTACCATAGTATCACAGTACCATTGTATCACACTACCATACCATCACCGTACCATAGTATCGTATAGTACCATACCATCACTGTACCATAGTATCACAGTACCAAAGTATCACAGTACCACAGTATCACAGTACCATAGTATCACAGTACCAAAGTATCACAGTACCATAGTATCACAGTACCATACCATCACCGTACCATAGTATCATATAGTACCATAGTCTCACAGTACAATAGTATCACAGTACCATAGTATCACAGTACCATAGTATCACAGTACCATACCATCACCGTACCATAGTATCGTAAAGTATCATAGTATCACACTACCATAGTATCACACTACCATAGTATCACACTACCATACCATCACTGTACCATAGTATAGTATACGGTAGTTCCATAGTATCACAGTACCATAGTATCACACTACCATACCATCACAGTACAATACCATCACTGCACCATAGTATCACACTGCCATAGTATCACAGTACCATAGTATCACTACCATAGTATCACAGTACCATAGTATCACCGTACCATAGTATCGTAAAGTATCTTAGTATCACAGTACCATAGTATCACAGTACCATAGTATCAAAGTACCATAGTATCACAGTACCATACCATCACCGTACCATAGTATCACAGTACCATAGTATCACAGTACCATAGTATCACACTACCATAGTATCACAGTACCATAGTATCACTACCATAGTATCACAGTACCATAGCATCACCGTACCATAGTATCGTAAAGTATCTTAGTATCACAGTACCATAGTATCACAGTGCCATAGTATCACAGTACCATACCATCACAGTACCATAGTATCGTATAGTACCATAGTATCACAGTACCATAGTATCACACTGCCATACCATCACAGTACCATAGTATCACAGTACCTTACCATCACCGTACCATAGTATCACAGTACCATCCTATCACAGTACCATACTATGACACTACCATAGTATCATATAGTACTATGGTATCACCATACAATAGTATCAAAACCATAGTATCACAGTACCATAGTATCACAATACCATAGTATCACAGTACCATCCTATCACAGTACCATACCATCACCGTACCATAGTATCACACTACCATATTATCACAGTACCATAGTATCACACTACCATACCATCACCGTACCATAGTATCACACTACCATAGTATCACAGTACCATACAATCATAGTACCATAGTATCACACTACCATGCCATCACCGTACCATAGTATCATATAGTACCATACCATCACCGTACCATAGTATCACAATACCAAAGTATCACAGTACCACAGTATCACAGTACCATAGTATCACAGTACTATACCATCACTGTACCATAGTATCGTATAGTACCATAGTATCACAGTACCATAGTATCACAGTACCATAGTATCACACTACCATAGTATCACGCTACCTTATCATCACCGTAGCATAGTATCGTATAGTACCATAGTGTCACAGTTCCATAGTATCACAGTGCCATAGTATCACAATACCATAGTATCACAGTACCATACCATCACCGTATCATAGTATCATATAGTACCATAGTCTCAAAGTACCATAGTATCACAGTACCATAGTATCACAGTACCATAGTATCACAGTACCATAGTATCACACTACCATACCATCACCGTACCATAGTATCATAGTACCATAGTATCACACTACCATAGTATCACAGTACCATAGCATCACACTACCATACCATCACTGTACCATACCATCACTGTACCATAGTATCACACTAGCATAGTATCACACTACCATAACATCACCGTACCATAGATAGATAGATAGATAGATAACCTTTATTTAAACACGGTAAATTCATCAGGATTTAACAAAATATAAATATTTACAATATCTAAATGATAAAAGTATTAAAAACATCAATAATAATAATTATATACTACGACTTTAATGTATTAATCAAAGGAAAATTACAACCTGCTTTCCATGAATGCCGTGTATTACTTTTCGTAGAAAGAATTTAGAAGCCGACGAAATTTAGTCAACGATTCAGCTTCTTTTATGTTTTCTGGTAGGCTGTTCCAAATCTTAGCAGCACTATATTGAAAGGTATTTTTGAGATAATTAGTGCGTGGAAGTGGAACATTTAGTTTCTTATCACAACCCCGTAGCCAATACCTAGACTCAGACCTTTCTGTGAAGTATGAACCTAGGTATTCAGGTGTGACTCCGTTTAATGCTTTGAAAGTCAAAGTGGCTTTTTGTTTTTGCATTTGGACTTTAATTGTAGACCAACCTAACTTTTCAATTAATTCCTCAGCATTTGAATCGTAATTGGAAAATGTCAACACCCGTGCTGCTCTGTTTTGTAATTTTTGCATCTTGTCCAAAAGGGTCTTACCACAGTCGCCCCAGACAATGTTGCAGTATTCAAAATGTGGTTGGATTAATGATAGTATCGTATAGTAGCATAGTATCACCGAACCATAGTATCACAGTTATACCATAGTATCACAGTATCACAGTACCATAGTATCACACTACCATAGTATCACGCTACCTTATCATCACCGTAGCATAGTATCGTATGGTACCATAGTCTCAAAGTACCATAGTATCACAGTACCATAGTATCACACTACCATAGTATCACAGTACCATAGCATCACACTACCATACCATCACTGTACCATACCATCACTGTACCATAGTATCACACTTCCATAGTATCACAGTACCATACCATCACCGTACCATAGTATTGTATAGTAGCATAGTATCACAGAACCATAGTATCACAGTTATACCATAGTATCACAGTATCACAGTACCATAGTATCACACCACCATAATATCACAGTACCATACCATCACCGTATCATAGTATCATATAGTACCATAGTCTCAGAGTACCATAGTATCACAGTACCATAGTATCACAGTACCATACCATCACCATACCATAGTATCGTATAGTACCATAGTGTCACAGTTCCATAGTATCACAGAACCATAGTATCACACTACCATAGTATCACAGTACCATACCATCACCGTATCATAGTATCATATAGTACCATAGTCTCAAAGTACCATAGTATCACAGTACCATAGTATCACAGTACCATACCATCACCGTATCATAGTATCATATAGTACCATAGTCTCAAAGTACCATAGTATCACAGTACCATACCATCACCATACCATAGTATCGTATAGTACCATAGTATCACAGTACCATAGTATCACAGTACCATACCATCACCGTACCATAGTATCATATAGTACCATAGTCTCACAGTACCATAGTATCACAGTACCATACAATCACCGTACTATAGTATCTTAAGTATCATAGTATCACACTACCATAGTATCACGCTACCTTACCATCACCGTAGCATAGTATCGTATAGTAGCATAGTGTCACAGTTCCATAGTATCACAGTGCCATAGTATCACAGTACCATAGTATCACAGTACCATACCATCACCATAACATAGTATCGTATAGTACCATAGTGTCACAGTTCCATAGTATCACAGTGCCATAGTATCACACTACCATAGTATCACAGTACCATACCATCACTGTACCATAGTATCATATAGTACCATAGTCTTACAGTATCATAGTATCACACTACCATAGTATCACACTACCATAGTAGCACACTACCTTACCATCACCGTAGCATAGTATCGTATAGTACCATAGTGTAGCAGTACCATAGTATCACAGTACCATAGTATCACAGTACCATAGTATCACACTACCATTGTATCACACTACCATACCATCACCGTACCATAGTATAGTATAGTGCCATAGTATCACAGTACCATAGTGCAAAGTATTGCCCACATTTAATGTTTTATCTATCATCTTCATAATAATGTTATCAGTTACAATGAACGTTATCATGTATCACTAGAGTGCACACACTAAAAGTGTGCAAGATAAATACCACTAAATAGTGTTATTTTATGCTGATTTTGTTGTTGTTTTTTTGAGAGAACTGTTTTAATAAATATCCACTAATTATCGAATATTAGTACGCTATCGACACTATCAAACATGCTTGTCCAAAAATGATTAAGATGACCGTTTTTCAAATATCCAATATTTACCAGATATTATTACGGTATGGATAATATCAAACGCACATATCCAAAAATGTAATGAGATTATCATGTTTTTAAAATATCCGATAATGACCAGATATTATTACGGTATGGATAATATCAAACGCACATATCCAAAAATGTAATTAGATTATCATGTTTTTAAAATATCCGATAATTATCAGATATTATTGCTCTATCGATAATATCAAACGCGCGCATCCAAAAATGTATTTAGATGACCGTGTTTTAAGATATCCGATAATTATCAGATATTACTACGCCATCGATAATATCAAACGCGCGCATCCAGAAATGTATTTAGATGACCGTGTTTTAAGATATCCGATAATTATCAGATATTACTACGACATCGATAATATCAAACGCGCGCATCCAAAAATGTATTTAGATGACCGTGTTTTAAGATATCCGATAATTATCAGATATTAGTACGCTATTGATATTATCAAACGTGTGTTTCCAAAACTGAATCGAGGTAACCGTTCCGTAAGATATCCGATAATTATCAGATATTAGTACGCTATCGATATTATCAAACGTGTGTTTCCAAAACTGAATCGAGGTAACCGTTCCGTAAGATATCCGATAATTATCAGATATTGCATACAATATCGATATGGTAATCGATGTTCACAATATTAGATACGCGGAAAATATCAACGTAACTATCGGATAAACGATATAGGGTCGATACCGCGCCTAAATGCAAAATACGCAGTAGGCAGTGAACGTTAACAAAGCATGGACTGAACATCGAATGGTGAGACAAGTCTAACACGTTAAGTTTAATTCAATTTGTTTCTTTAAAGTATATAGTATATATCAGTTTGTTTAAGAAAGATATTTCTTGTAAGTTAGCTATTTGTCTTGCATTCAAGATTATTCGAAGCCATCGAGGGCGAAGAGTCCTATACGCATATACGCACGTGTGTACTTGAAGTTACCGAAAATTTTGATATTTTTACCAATTGTTTCTATTTTTAAATTTTATTTGTACGCAACCAAGACTTTTGTGATGAAAAAAAAATTTGATTAAATTGCAAAATTGAATCTAAGCACGAAAACAAGAACACAGTATTTTTTGATCAGTTTACTTAGGATTTTTTAGATCATATGTTCTTGTAGCCTCCTCTCGCATCCGTTTTTAGTGTCGGGCTTCCTGTCTCTAAAAACGGATGCGAGAGGAGGCTAATGTACTTGTGCATACCTGAAAAAATGACCACGCTGCGCCCCGGCAATGAAATTTATAAAATGATAATGTTAAATAAGTTATGATAAGTGCAATTTTAATTTCTAGTATTTCTCCACAAAATCGTAATAAAATATCGAAATTGTTGAAGTTAGTTGTTGTATCTGTACCTCATGCGTGGAATTTTATATTTGATTAGTATGCTTTATATAGACCATGCTAATGAACTTTTAAAATAAAAGAATTCAAAAGAAATCATTAGTATGCTCTATATATAGAATACTAATTAGATATAAAATTTCATGCTTCCTTTACCCCACAATTTCCCTGTGCTTCAAAGCCCACACCACTTGACACCTTTAGTTACTCTATGGAATATAGAGCATCGAAATACTGAGCGTTGATTGGCCGAGTGGGTGTGATCATTTTCTAATTCCAAATAAACAATCAAATTGAATTTGAAATGAGAAAACGAATGGATAACCCAATGGATGAATAAATAGCTAAAAATAAGATTGAGAAGTGTTCCAGCGTGAAATCAGAATGAATACCGATTCTGTGAAAAAAAACTCCAGTCCAAGCATGATCAAAATAAATGAAACGAATAATGTGCAAATGAAAGATGAAATAAACGAATAAGAAATAAACAAAGAACTAAATTGACAAATAAACGAGAAGAAAATGATGGAGTGAACGAACGGGCAAATGAAAACATCCTCAACGAAAACAAGTAAATACTGATGCAATAGTACAATCATGACAATGCTAATAATGATGAAAAACAAAAATAAGCAAAATCAAAAGTGCCTTAATTGTTTTTATTAAAGAGCTTGGGTAACAATATGGCTATCAAAATTTGTTCGCCGCTTTCACTGGCTGGCTGTTTGCATCATTTCAAGTCACGAACTATAATTTCAATGAAACGTTTGTTCGTAATGATGACTTTAATATAACAGCATTTCAATGTGGAATGACCCACATCAAATTAATACAAAGATATGTGATCGCATAACGAACGGCCTCATAGACTGAAACAATTCTTTATGTAATGTCCGTAAAGATAGCTTGACATCGGTGTAGGCTGTATTGTAATATGTCCTCAATACTCTACACGCAAACAATTTTTTCTAAAAGCACCTTTGTGATAGCACAAGTTGTATTGCAAAAGCATTGGAGACCTAAGGCAAGTAGTTTTAAATCAATCCTAGATACCTTAGGCCTAAAGCTAACAAAAGTCAACGACTTAGAATGCGCTAGTACCAATAAAAGTTTATTTTCGAAAAAAAAACTCCTTTGTCGCTTTGACGGCGACTCGGTGGTCAGCCGTAACTCCTCAAATTGCCAATGATCGAAAGCAACATTCTAAATTAGTATGACCCATGCAGTTTAAGACAACGATTCACAATGAAGCCTTCTTATTTAATCGTTAAACACAAATAGTTAAGAATGAAACAGAGGTTTATCTAATGCTTGCAAACAGAAATCTATGTCAGTGTAGGCTGTATTGGAATATGGAATATCTCCTCAATACTGTGTATATCTGATATAGATGCAGAGATGAAGTTGAGGTCAATTGCATGTTAAAAATAGATCAGATGTTACAATAAACCATAGATGAAAAGCAAAAAAAGTATAAAATAGAGAAAGAAAGAAAAAATTCAACAGAGAAACGATAGACAGAAAAAATTAAATAAAGAAAAACAGAAAAAAAACAGATGCTTGAGGTGGGGATCGAACTCTCAACGGTACATCACTAAAATTTGGTTCTTTTTAATTCGCAAAACAATGGGACGATTCCTCCGAGACTATCAAAGATGCTGGAGCAACGAATCGGTTTACGTTACGGATGAAGATTTCGGCCCCATCCACGCTATCCCGACAGGTTTTTCAACCAGCGCCACCGAGGGAGAAGTTAATCAGCCCCTAGACTATGTACAGTACGACTAACCCCTTGGCCAATTGAGCAACTGTCGATATTAGCAAGTCTAAAATCTGTAGTCAATGGGGCACATCTCCCAAAGGAGTTTCGGCGCTATTTTAATTCAAATTGATGTAGATCGATGGCACAGTATGCTAGCACGGCCAAACACAAGCTCCACAGTTTTGTGCCAAGTCCGGCGGATCAAATCATCCAGAAGGCCTTTTTTCGTTTGTTCGTTTGTTTGTTTTTTTTTTGTTTTTTTTTTTTGGTTGTTGTCTTTTTTTTTTATTTTTTTATTTATTTATTTAGTCCTTTTTTCAGTGTGAGTTTGGAAATTTTATACTGTTGAAACTTGAACTAATATTTCCAATATGAAAAAAGAAATCCCTCCCGGTCAATATAAACCCTGTTTGACTTTGCACAAATCTTACTTATAAAACTTCTATTCAAGCTGACATTGTTTTTAAAAAGTTTGTGACTGCAAAAGAAAATCTTTCAGAAAATACTTGATATTGAAACACAAACATAGACACTAAAAAAAAACAACAAAAAAACCCGGAATTTACTTATCTGGCACAACAAACGGTAGCCGTAGACTTTTTCCGTGCAAAACGTTTGTGCGTGAGAATACAACTTTGTATGGAAGCAAGAAAGTACCTCTGCGTATTTTTCAATTTTCACGTCTGCCCAGTGACCTTCAAAACAATGTCTTGCAGTGACAGCAGCACCATTTGTTTCTGCGTAAAAAGCGAACATGTTGTCGCTGAAAAATACATGACAAAGTGATTTTGTAGCGCTTTGTGATGTCATGTATCGAACAAGTGCACAGGAAGCCCGTTGAAGATGGCACGCGCGCTAAATTTCTGTATGAAAGGCACTGCTGTTTGATGATACTAAGGGCTCAAATTGTCCAAAAACGTCAACAGTTTGGTGCATCTCTCGAACGAACTGGAAGCAACTAAAAAATCGACAAGGTTTAGAGCCATGGTGGGCCTTTATATTAATTACTACTTTTCAAACTTCATGAAGTTTGAAAAATAGTAAAGAGTTCACTTTCTGAAAGAAAGCAGAATGGAGGATCACTTTAGCGTCGCTAAATTATAGTGGTAGGTTTATTGTTTCGATTCATTTCGGCCATTTTGAGTCGACGGTCAGGAATGCAAAGTGAAGCTTGGAACTCGATTAAAGGCATCCACTTGAATGCGGGTTGTGCGATTTTTCAATGTTGTGATGTTCTACTAACACAAATAGCACAACGAATTGTTTGGAATCCGCCATGGCTCTAGACTTAGTATTATTTTTTCAAGTGGAAAAGGCTGGGCTCCATGCCGCAGTTGTGATGAGTTTCCCATGATCCTTTGCAATCGCTATCAGAGCTGGACTAATTCCAAATAAACAATCAAATTGAATTTGAAATGAGAAAACGAATGGATAACCCAATGGATGAATAAATAGCTAAAAATAAGATTGAGAAGTGTTCCAGCGTGAAATCAGAATGAATACCGATTCTGTGAAAAAAAACTCCAGTCCAAGCATGATCAAAATAAATGAAACGAATAATGTGCAAATGAAAGATGAAATAAACGAATAAGAAATAAACAAAGAACTAAATTGACAAATAAACGAGAAGAAAATGATGGAGTGAACGAACGGGCAAATGAAAACATCCTCAACGAAAACAAGTCAATACTGATGCAATAGTACAATCATGACAATGCTAATAATGATGAAAAACAAAAATAAGCAAAATCAAAAGTGCCTTAATTGTTTTTATTAAAGAGCTTGGGTAACAATATGGCTATCAAAATTTGTTCGCTGCTTTCACTGGCTGGCTGTTTGCATCATTTCAAGTCACGAACTATAATTTCAATGAAACGTTTGTTCGTAATGATGACTTTAATATAACAGCATTTCAATGTGGAATGACCCACATCAAATTAATACAAAGATATGTGATCGCATAACGAACGGCCTCATAGACTGAAACAATTCTTTATGTAATGTCCGTAAAGATAGCTTGACATCGGTGTAGGCTGTATTGTAATATGTCCTCAATACTCTACACGCAAACAATTTTTTCTAAAAGCACCTTTGTGATAGCACAAGTTGTATTGCAAAAGCATTGGAGACCTAAGGCAAGTAGTTTTAAATCAATCCTAGATACCTTAGGCCTAAAGCTAACAAAAGTCAACGACTTAGAATGCGCTAGTACCAATAAAAGTTTATTTTCGAAAAAAAAACTCCTTTGTCGCTTTGACGGCGACTCGGTGGTCAGCCGTAACTCCTCAAATTGCCAATGATCGAAAGCAACATTCTAAATTAGTATGACCCATGCAGTTTAAGACAACGATTCACAATGAAGCCTTCTTATTTAATCGTTAAACACAAATAGTTAAGAATGAAACAGAGGTTTATCTAATGCTTGCAAACAGAAATCCATGTCAGTGTAGGCTGTATTGGAATATGGAATATCTCCTCAATACTGTGTATATCTGCTATAGATGCAGAGATGAAGTTGAGGTCAATTGCATGTTAAAAATAGATCAGATGTTACAATAAACCATAGATGAAAAGCAAAAAAAAATATAAAATAGAGAAAGAAAGAAAAAATTCAACAGAGAAACGAAAGAGAGAAAAAATAAAATAAAGAAAAAAAGAAAAAAAACAGATGCTTGAGGTGGGGATCGAACTCTCAACGGTACATCACTAAAATTTGGTTCTTTTTAATTCGCAAAACAATGGGACGATTCCTCCGAGACTATCAAAGATGCTGGAGCAACGAATCGATCGGTTTACGTTACGGATGAAGATTTCGGCCCCATCCACGCTATCCCGACAGGTTTTTCAACGAGCGCCACCGAGGGAGAAGTTAACCAGCCCCTAGACTATGTAAGACTAACCACTTGACCAATTGAGCAACTGTCGATATTAGCAAGTCTAAAATCTGTAGTCAATGGGGCACATCTCCCAAAGGAGTTTCGGCGCTATTTTAATTCAAATTGATGTAGATCGATGGTACAGTATGCTAGCACGACCAAACACAAGCTCCACAGTTTTGTGGCAATTCGGATCAAATCATCCAGAAGGCTTTTTTTCGTTTATTGGTTTGTTTGTTTTTTGTTGTTTTTTTTTTTTTGGTTGTTGTCTTCTATTTATTTATTTATTTATTTAGTCCTTTTTTCGGTGTGAGTTTGGAAATTTTATACTGTTGAAACTTGAACTAATATTTCCAATATGAAAAAAGAAATCCCTCCCGGTCAAAATAAAACCTGTTTGACTTTGCACAAATCTTACTTATAAAACTTCTATTCAAGCTGACATTGTTTTTAAAAAGTTTGTGACTGTCATAGAAAATCTTTCAAAAAATACTTGAAATTGAAACACAAACATAGACACTAAAAAAAAAACCCGGAATTTACTTATCTGGCACAACAAACGGTAGCCGTAGACTTTTTCCGTGCAAAACGTTTGTGCGTGAGAATACAACTTTGTATGGAAGCAAGAAAGTAGCTCTGCGTATTTTTCAATTTTCGCGTCTGCCCAGTGACCTACAACAAAACAATGTCTTGCAGTGACTGCAGCACCATTTGTTTCTGCGTAAAAAGCGAACATGTTGTCGCTGAAAAATACATGACAAAGTGATTTTGTAGCGCTTTGTGATGTCATGTATCGAACAAGTGCACAGGAAGCCCGTTGAAGATGGCACGCGCGCTTAATTTCTGTATGAAAGGCACTGCTGTTTGATGATACTAAGGGCTCAGATTGTCCAAAAACGTCAACAGTTTGGTGCATCTCTCGAACGAACTGGAAGCAACTAAAAAATCGACAAGGTTTAGAGCCATGGTGGGCCTTTAATTACTACTTTTCAAACATCATGAAGTTTGAAAAGTATCAAAGAGTTCACTTTCTGAAAGAAAGCAGAATGGAGGATCACTTTAGCGTCGGTAAATTATAGTGCTCAGAAAAGAGCAGCTAGAACAATTCTGAAGGTTGAAAGACACACGAGGTCAATTAACATGTTTAACTCACTGAACTGGCTTCCCTTTACAGCCGAAGCTTACATAAATAGATGTAACTTAGCTTTTAAAAGAACAAGAGGAAAAACACCAAGTTACCTAAATAATACTCTGAAACTGAACAGTGAGAACCACACCAGAAACACAAGATATAGCAAGCTAAACTTACTGTGCCCTAAAATAAAAAGAAAAACTGAAGGTGGCAGAACAGTAGCAGTCAAAACAATCACAGAATCGAATAAACTAAATAAAGAAATGAAAGAATTAGAATCAAACAAACATTTTAAGAAAACACTGTTCAACAAACTTATCAAAGAGCAAAAAACAAATTCGCAATTTTATTCTTAATAACGATTCCTCAAATTTTGAACGTATCTTTTTAATTATTTTCATATTTTAAGATTTTAGTTCATTATTTATTATATTTTATAATATAATTATTTATTATTATATTATAATTATTATAACATCAACAATATGTATATATGCGTATGTGTGTATGCGTATATGTGTGTATATATATGTATGTGTATATATGTGTGTATATGTATATGATATGTATATATATGTATATGTGTATATTTGTGTGTGTATGTGTATGTATATGTATATGTATATATATTTTTATGATTCAATCATTTATATAATTTGTATCAATTTATAATTTTTATATTTATATTGTACATTAGCGAGGGCCGCTCGTTTATCTGTTTCATGTACTGTCATGCGTCACCCTCTTTAAATAAAGTTGATTGATTGATTGATTGATTGTTTGGACATTTCGGCCATTTTGAGTCGACGGTCAGGAATGCAAAGTGAAGCTTGGAACTCGATTAAAGGCATCCACTTGAATGCGGGTTGTGCGATTTTTCAATGTTGTGATGTTCTACTAACACAAATAGCACAACGAATTGTTTGGAATCCGCCATGGCTCTAGACTTAGTATTATTTTTTCAAGTGGAAAAGGCAGGGCTCCATGCCGCAGTTGTGATGAGTTTCCCATGATCCTTTGCAATCGCTCTCAGAGCTGGACTAATTCCAAATAAACAATCAAATTGAATTTGAAATGAGAAAACGAATGGATAACCCAATGGATGAATAAATAGCTAAAAATAAGATTGAGAAGTGTTCCAGCGTGAAATCAGAATGAATACCGATTCTGTGAAAAAACTCCAGTCCAAGCATGATCAAAATAAATGAAACGAATAATGTGCAAATGAAAGATGAAATAAATGAATAAGAAATAAACAAAGAACTAAATTGACAAATAAACGAGAAGAAAATGATGGAGTGAACGAACGGGCAAATGAAAACATCCTCAACGAAAACAAGTCAATACTGATGCAATAGCACAATCATGACAATGCTAATAATGATGAAAAACAAAAATAAGCAAAATCAAAAGTGCCTTAATTGTTTTTATTAAAGAGCTTGGGTAACAATATGGCTATCAAAATTTGTTCGCTGCTTTCACTGGCTGGCTGTTTGCATCATTTCAAGTCACGAACTATAATTTCAATGAAACGTTTGTTCGTAATGATGACTTATAACAGCATTTTCAATGTGGAATGACCCACATCAAATTAATACAAAGATATGTGATCGCATAATGAACGGGCTCATAGACTGAAACAATTCTTTATGTAATGTCCGTAAAGATAGCTTGACATCGGTGTAGGCTGTATTGTAATATGTCCTCAATACTCTACTCGCAAACAATTTTTTCTAAAAGCACCTTTGTGATAGCACAAGTTGTATTGCAAAAGCATTGGAGACCTAAGGCAAGTAGTTTTAAATCAATCCTAGATACCTTAGGCCTAAAGCTAACAAAAGTCAACGACTTAGAATGCGCTAGTACCAATAAAAGTTTATTTTCGAAAAAAAAACTCCTTTGTCGCTTTGACGGCGACTCGGTGGTCAGCCGTAACTCCTCAAATTGCCAATGATCGAAAGCAACATTCTAAATTAGTATGACCCATGCAGTTTAAGACAACGATTCACAATGAAGCCTTCTTATTTAATCGTTAAACACAAATAGTTAAGAATGAAACAGAGGTTTATCTAATGCTTGCAAACAGAAATCCATGTCAGTGTAGGCTGTATTGGAATATGGAATATCTCCTCAATACTGTGTATATCTGCTATAGATGCAGAGATGAAGTTGAGGTCAATTGCATGTTAAAAATAGATCAGATGTTACAATAAACCATAGATGAAAAGCAAAAAAAAATATAAAATAGAGAAAGAAAGAAAAAATTCAACAGAGAAACGAAAGAGAGAAAAAATAAAATAAAGAAAAAAAGAAAAAAAACAGATGCTTGAGGTGGGGATCGAACTCTCAACGGTACATCACTAAAATTTGGTTCTTTTTAATTCGCAAAACAATGGGACGATTCCTCCGAGACTATCAAAGATGCTGGAGCAATGAATCGATCGGTTTACGTTACGGATGAAGATTTCGGCCCCATCCACGCTATCCCGACAGGTTTTTCAACCAGCGCCACCGAGGGAGAAGTTAACCAGCCCCTAGACTATGTAAGACTAACCACTTGACCAATTGAGCAACTGTCGATATTAGCAAGTCTAAAATCTGTAGTCAATGGGGCACATCTCCCAAAGGAGTTTCGGCGCTATTTTAATTCAAATTGATGTAGATCGATGGTACAGTATGCTAGCACGACCAAACACAAGCTCCACAGTTTTGTGGCAATTCGGATCAAATCATCCAGAAGGCTTTTTTTCGTTTGTTCGTTTGTTTGTTTTTTGTTGTTGTTTTTTTTTTGGTTGTTGTCTTTTATTTATTTATTTATTTATTTAGTCCTTTTTTCGGTGTGAGTTTGGAAATTTTATACTGTTGAAACTTGAACTAATATTTCCAATATGAAAAAAGAAATCCCAAAATAAAACCTGTTTGACTTTGCACAAATCTTACTTATAAAACTTCTATTCAAGCTGACATTGTTTTTAAAAAAATTGTGACTGTCATAGAAAATCTTTCAAAAAATACTTGAAATTGAAACACAAACATAGACACTAAAAAAAAACCCGGAATTTATTTATCTGGCACAACAAACGGTAGCCGTAGACTTTTTCCGTGCAAAACGTTTGTGCGTGAGAATACAACTTTGTATGGAAGCAAGAAAGTAGCTCTGCGTATTTTTCAATTTTCGCGTCTGCCCAGTGACCTACAACAAAACAATGTCTTGCAGTGACTGCAGCACCATTTGTTTCTGCGTAAAAAGCGAACATGTTGTCGCTGAAAAATACATGACAAAGTGATTTTGTAGCGCTTTGTGATGTCATGTATCGAACAAGTGCACAGGAAGCCCGTTGAAGATGGCACGCGCGCTTAATTTCTGTATGAAAGGCACTGCTGTTTGATGATACTAAGGGCTCAGATTGTCCAAAAACGTCAACAGTTTGGTGCATCTCTCGAACGAACTGGAAGCAACTAAAAAATCGACAAGGTTTAGAGCCATGGTGGGCCTTTAATTACTACTTTTCAAACATCATGAAGTTTGAAAAGTATCAAAGAGTTCACTTTCTGAAAGAAAGCAGAATGGAGGATCACTTTAGCGTCGGTAAATTATAGTGCTCAGAAAAGAGCAGCTAGAACAATTCTGAAGGTTGAAAGACACACGAGGTCAATTAACATGTTTAACTCACTGAACTGGCTTCCCTTTACAGCCGAAGCTTACATAAATAGATGTAACTTAGCTTTTAAAAGAACAAGAGGAAAAACACCAAGTTACCTAAATAATACTCTGAAACTGAACAGTGAGAACCACACCAGAAACACAAGATATAGCAAGCTAAACTTACTGTGCCCTAAAATAAAAAGAAAAACTGAAGGTGGCAGAACAGTAGCAGTCAAAACAATCACAGAATCGAATAAACTAAATAAAGAAATGAAAGAATTAGAATCAAACAAACATTTTAAGAAAACACTGTTCAACAAACTTATCAAAGAGCAAAAAACAAATTCGCAATTTTATTCTTAATAACGATTCCTCAAATTTTGAACGTATCTTTTTAATTATTTTCATATTTTAAGATTTTAGTTCATTATTTATTATATTTTATAATATAATTATTTATTATTATATTATAATTATTATAACATCAACAATATGTATATATGCGTATGTGTGTATGCGTATATGTGTGTATATATATGTATGTGTATATATGTGTGTATATGTATATGATATGTATATATATGTATATGTGTATATTTGTGTGTGTATGTGTATGTATATGTATATGTATATATATTTTTATGATTCAATCATTTATATAATTTGTATCAATTTATAATTTTTATATTTATATTGTACATTAGCGAGGGCCGCTCGTTTATCTGTTTCATGTACTGTCATGCGTCACCCTCTTTAAATAAAGTTGATTGATTGATTGATTGATTGTTTGGACATTTCGGCCATTTTGAGTCGACGGTCAGGAATGCAAAGTGAAGCTTGGAACTCGATTAAAGGCATCCACTTGAATGCGGGTTGTGCGATTTTTCAATGTTGTGATGTTCTACTAACACAAATAGCACAACGAATTGTTTGGAATCCGCCATGGCTCTAGACTTAGTATTATTTTTTCAAGTGGAAAAGGCAGGGCTCCATGCCGCAGTTGTGATGAGTTTCCCATGATCCTTTGCAATCGCTCTCAGAGCTGGACTAATTCCAAATAAACAATCAAATTGAATTTGAAATGAGAAAACGAATGGATAACCCAATGGATGAATAAATAGCTAAAAATAAGATTGAGAAGTGTTCCAGCGTGAAATCAGAATGAATACCGATTCTGTGAAAAAACTCCAGTCCAAGCATGATCAAAATAAATGAAACGAATAATGTGCAAATGAAAGATGAAATAAATGAATAAGAAATAAACAAAGAACTAAATTGACAAATAAACGAGAAGAAAATGATGGAGTGAACGAACGGGCAAATGAAAACATCCTCAACGAAAACAAGTCAATACTGATGCAATAGCACAATCATGACAATGCTAATAATGATGAAAAACAAAAATAAGCAAAATCAAAAGTGCCTTAATTGTTTTTATTAAAGAGCTTGGGTAACAATATGGCTATCAAAATTTGTTCGCTGCTTTCACTGGCTGGCTGTTTGCATCATTTCAAGTCACGAACTATAATTTCAATGAAACGTTTGTTCGTAATGATGACTTATAACAGCATTTTCAATGTGGAATGACCCACATCAAATTAATACAAAGATATGTGATCGCATAATGAACGGGCTCATAGACTGAAACAATTCTTTATGTAATGTCCGTAAAGATAGCTTGACATCGGTGTAGGCTGTATTGTAATATGTCCTCAATACTCTACTCGCAAACAATTTTTTCTAAAAGCACCTTTGTGATAGCACAAGTTGTATTGCAAAAGCATTGGAGACCTAAGGCAAGTAGTTTTAAATCAATCCTAGATACCTTAGGCCTAAAGCTAACAAAAGTCAACGACTTAGAATGCGCTAGTACCAATAAAAGTTTATTTTCGAAAAAAAAACTCCTTTGTCGCTTTGACGGCGACTCGGTGGTCAGCCGTAACTCCTCAAATTGCCAATGATCGAAAGCAACATTCTAAATTAGTATGACCCATGCAGTTTAAGACAACGATTCACAATGAAGCCTTCTTATTTAATCGTTAAACACAAATAGTTAAGAATGAAACAGAGGTTTATCTAATGCTTGCAAACAGAAATCCATGTCAGTGTAGGCTGTATTGGAATATGGAATATCTCCTCAATACTGTGTATATCTGCTATAGATGCAGAGATGAAGTTGAGGTCAATTGCATGTTAAAAATAGATCAGATGTTACAATAAACCATAGATGAAAAGCAAAAAAAAATATAAAATAGAGAAAGAAAGAAAAAATTCAACAGAGAAACGAAAGAGAGAAAAAATAAAATAAAGAAAAAAAGAAAAAAAACAGATGCTTGAGGTGGGGATCGAACTCTCAACGGTACATCACTAAAATTTGGTTCTTTTTAATTCGCAAAACAATGGGACGATTCCTCCGAGACTATCAAAGATGCTGGAGCAATGAATCGATCGGTTTACGTTACGGATGAAGATTTCGGCCCCATCCACGCTATCCCGACAGGTTTTTCAACCAGCGCCACCGAGGGAGAAGTTAACCAGCCCCTAGACTATGTAAGACTAACCACTTGACCAATTGAGCAACTGTCGATATTAGCAAGTCTAAAATCTGTAGTCAATGGGGCACATCTCCCAAAGGAGTTTCGGCGCTATTTTAATTCAAATTGATGTAGATCGATGGTACAGTATGCTAGCACGACCAAACACAAGCTCCACAGTTTTGTGGCAATTCGGATCAAATCATCCAGAAGGCTTTTTTTCGTTTGTTCGTTTGTTTGTTTTTTGTTGTTGTTTTTTTTTTGGTTGTTGTCTTTTATTTATTTATTTATTTATTTAGTCCTTTTTTCGGTGTGAGTTTGGAAATTTTATACTGTTGAAACTTGAACTAATATTTCCAATATGAAAAAAGAAATCCCAAAATAAAACCTGTTTGACTTTGCACAAATCTTACTTATAAAACTTCTATTCAAGCTGACATTGTTTTTAAAAAAATTGTGACTGTCATAGAAAATCTTTCAAAAAATACTTGAAATTGAAACACAAACATAGACACTAAAAAAAAACCCGGAATTTATTTATCTGGCACAACAAACGGTAGCCGTAGACTTTTTCCGTGCAAAACGTTTGTGCGTGAGAATACAACTTTGTATGGAAGCAAGAAAGTAGCTCTGCGTATTTTTCAATTTTCGCGTCTGCCCAGTGACCTACAACAAAACAATGTCTTGCAGTGACTGCAGCACCATTTGTTTCTGCGTAAAAAGCGAACATGTTGTCGCTGAAAAATACATGACAAAGTGATTTTGTAGCGCTTTGTGATGTCATGTATCGAACAAGTGCACAGGAAGCCCGTTGAAGATGGCACGCGCGCTTAATTTCTGTATGAAAGGCACTGCTGTTTGATGATACTAAGGGCTCAGATTGTCCAAAAACGTCAACAGTTTGGTGCATCTCTCGAACGAACTGGAAGCAACTAAAAAATCGACAAGGTTTAGAGCCATGGTGGGCCTTTAATTACTACTTTTCAAACATCATGAAGTTTGAAAAGTATCAAAGAGTTCACTTTCTGAAAGAAAGCAGAATGGAGGATCACTTTAGCGTCGGTAAATTATAGTGCTCAGAAAAGAGCAGCTAGAACAATTCTGAAGGTTGAAAGACACACGAGGTCAATTAACATGTTTAACTCACTGAACTGGCTTCCCTTTACAGCCGAAGCTTACATAAATAGATGTAACTTAGCTTTTAAAAGAACAAGAGGAAAAACACCAAGTTACCTAAATAATACTCTGAAACTGAACAGTGAGAACCACACCAGAAACACAAGATATAGCAAGCTAAACTTACTGTGCCCTAAAATAAAAAGAAAAACTGAAGGTGGCAGAACAGTAGCAGTCAAAACAATCACAGAATCGAATAAACTAAATAAAGAAATGAAAGAATTAGAATCAAACAAACATTTTAAGAAAACACTGTTCAACAAACTTATCAAAGAGCAAAAAACAAATTCGCAATTTTATTCTTAATAACGATTCCTCAAATTTTGAACGTATCTTTTTAATTATTTTCATATTTTAAGATTTTAGTTCATTATTTATTATATTTTATAATATAATTATTTATTATTATATTATAATTATTATAACATCAACAATATGTATATATGCGTATGTGTGTATGCGTATATGTGTGTATATATATGTATGTGTATATATGTGTGTATATGTATATGATATGTATATATATGTATATGTGTATATTTGTGTGTGTATGTGTATGTATATGTATATGTATATATATTTTTATGATTCAATCATTTATATAATTTGTATCAATTTATAATTTTTATATTTATATTGTACATTAGCGAGGGCCGCTCGTTTATCTGTTTCATGTACTGTCATGCGTCACCCTCTTTAAATAAAGTTGATTGATTGATTGATTGATTGTTTGGACATTTCGGCCATTTTGAGTCGACGGTCAGGAATGCAAAGTGAAGCTTGGAACTCGATTAAAGGCATCCACTTGAATGCGGGTTGTGCGATTTTTCAATGTTGTGATGTTCTACTAACACAAATAGCACAACGAATTGTTTGGAATCCGCCATGGCTCTAGACTTAGTATTATTTTTTCAAGTGGAAAAGGCAGGGCTCCATGCCGCAGTTGTGATGAGTTTCCCATGATCCTTTGCAATCGCTCTCAGAGCTGGACTAATTCCAAATAAACAATCAAATTGAATTTGAAATGAGAAAACGAATGGATAACCCAATGGATGAATAAATAGCTAAAAATAAGATTGAGAAGTGTTCCAGCGTGAAATCAGAATGAATACCGATTCTGTGAAAAAACTCCAGTCCAAGCATGATCAAAATAAATGAAACGAATAATGTGCAAATGAAAGATGAAATAAATGAATAAGAAATAAACAAAGAACTAAATTGACAAATAAACGAGAAGAAAATGATGGAGTGAACGAACGGGCAAATGAAAACATCCTCAACGAAAACAAGTCAATACTGATGCAATAGTACAATCATGACAATGCTAATAATGATGAAAAACAAAAATAAGCAAAATCAAAAGTGCCTTAATTGTTTTTATTAAAGAGCTTGGGTAACAATATGGCTATCAAAATTTGTTCGCTGCTTTCACTGGCTGGCTGTTTGCATCATTTCAAGTCACGAACTATAATTTCAATGAAACGTTTGTTCGTAATGATGACTTATAACAGCATTTTCAATGTGGAATGACCCACATCAAATTAATACAAAGATATGTGATCGCATAATGAACGGGCTCATAGACTGAAACAATTCTTTATGTAATGTCCGTAAAAATAGCTTGACATCGGTGTAGGCTGTATTGTAATATGTCCTCAATACTCTACTCGCAAACAATTTTTTCTAAAAGCACCTTTGTGATAGCACAAGTTGTATTGCAAAAGCATTGGAGACCTAAGGCAAGTAGTTTTAAATCAATCCTAGATACCTTAGGCCTAAAGCTAACAAAAGTCAACGACTTAGAATGCGCTAGTACCAATAAAAGTTTATTTTCGAAAAAAAACCTCCTTTGTCGCTTTGACGGCGACTCGGTGGTCAGCCGTAACTCCTCAAATTGCCAATGATCGAAAGCAACATTCTAAATTAGTATGACCCATGCAGTTTAAGACAACGATTCACAATGAAGCCTTCTTATTTAATCGTTAAACACAAATAGTTAAGAATGAAACAGAGGTTTATCTAATGCTTGCAAACAGAAATCTATGTCAGTGTAGGCTGTATTGGAATATGGAATATCTCCTCAATACTGTGTATATCTGCTATAGATGCAAAGATGAAGTTGAGGTCAATTGCATGTTAAAAATAGATCAGATGTTACAATAAACCATAGATGAAAAGCAAAAAAAATATAAAATAGAGAAAGAAAGAAAAAATTCAACAGAGAAACGAAAGAGAGAAAAATAAAATAAAGAAAAACAGAAAAAAAAACAGATGCTTGAGGTGGGGATCGAACTCTCAACTGTACATCACTAAAATTTGGTTCTTTTTAATTCGCAAAACAATGGGACGATTCCTCCGAGACTATCAAAGATGCTGGAGCAACGAATCGGTTTACGTTACGGATGAAGATTTCGGCCCCATCCACGCTATCCCGACAGGTTTTTCAACCAGCGCCACCGAGGGAGAAGTTAACCAGCCCCTAGACTATGTACGACTAACCCCTTGGCCAATTAAGCAACTGTTATCCACAATAATTTAGCTTAGTTTAGTATTTTATTATTCATGTTTACTTTATTCAATCAACCTTTTTGTTTATCCTTTATCCAGTTAGTTATTGACTAATTTGTAAAAGTACTGCCACGTACCGAAATTTGATCCCTTATTTACACACGTGTAATCAGTGAAATATCATAATCGCTACAACTTCCACCACGCTACAACTCGACCAAACAATCCTATCTATCTACCGCTACAAAGGCACACCAAAGTAAGTGACCTTAATCATTTGTACTTAGACCACACTGTAAGTTAATTTAGCCTTGATTATCATTTTTTCTTTTTCATCGTGTAATTATTTAGATCAATTTGAAAGCAATTGTAACTTGATTCGGTCAGCCATAAGTAATGTTGTAACTTACAATGATTCCGTAAGCTATATTGTAATCGATAATATTTGTATCTATTCTAGTTCTAACCACATCTCAACACATCTCTATCTACGTGTCTCTACGCATTTCTACACATCACATCGATCACGTCAGATTCACTATCAGAATAAACATCTATGTGCGTTCGAATTCTGCCTATTTATTTCTGCATGTAATCGAGGATTACATTAAGTTCGAATTTGGCCTTTATTGCGTAACGTCTATCAAATTAATTCTACGTTCGGCCTTCGTATTTTGAATGGCATTGAACTGACTCTACGTTATTGTCGATCGAGCAATCTGGCCATATTTCTGCGTTACTTCGATGGAATGATCGGAATGTTCTGAAGTATTCAATTTTCGTTGGAATGATTGAAATGCTTTAATCTTGTCACGCAATCGTCACGAAATTGTACAATGGATGAAGAACTAAAAGTGCTTAAAAGATCGAGAAGCGCTGCGAAAGGCTCGATTACTAAATTACATAACGAAATAAAGGAACTCTTGCTCGACGTCAAGAACATTGATTCCATCGAAGAAAAAATTCCGGAACTGGACGCGGCAATGGAAAAATTCGAAGCAACGCACGAGGCCTACCACGCTAATTTGATCGACGAATGTGACATTGAGGAGTCGCTAGAATATTTCAACGCCGAGAGGAACAGAATGTGCGATATTAAACAACGAATTTACGCCATCAGCAACGCAAAGGAAAGCCTCGAAAGCCGAAAAAAGGACGACGATTTACGCACAGTCATCTCCTCAAAAAGTCGATCGCCTAGGTCAAGCTCTAGATCGTCGACAGCCGCACGAAGGGCAGCTCTTGAAGCTGAGTCGTTAATGTTAAGGAGACGGCAAGCGTTACAAGAAGAAGAACTACGCTTAAAACAGAAGATCGAGCAGCTAGAAATCGAGACCGAAATAGCCAAGGTAGCCGCAGAGGAAAACGCCTACCTGGATCTAGAGCGTAAAGAATACAAGCCGCCAGCCTTCTCTCAATATAAAACGACTGAAACCAAGATCAAAGAGGAGAATAAACAGATCAAAGAAGAGAACTCGCTAACCAGCGTCCTCGAAGCGCAAGAAAAGCAAACAAAGCAAATCGAGACACTCTTGACGCAACAGCAACAGAGTACACTAGCTTTGACGTTACCTCAACCCGAGGTACCGACCTTTAACGGCGACCCGTTAAACTACTGTGGTTTTGTCCGTGCCTTCGAGAGCTTAATCGAAAGCAAGACGACAAGCAACAGCACAAGGTTGTACTACCTTATACAGTACACTAAAGGCGACGTGCAGGGGCTAATGCAAAGCTGCCTCATGATGAGTGACGACGATGGCTATAAAGAAGCTCGCAGACAGTTAAAGCAAAGGTATGGTCAAGACTACCATATAGCTACAGCCTATGTAAACAAGCTATCGGAGTACGAACCGATGAAGAGCGAGAACGTGGAGTCCCTACGCAGATTCTCGACGCTACTGACCAGCTGCAAAAACACCCTGAAGGAACTTGGCTACTCTAACAAACTCGACAACCCCGACTCCATGAGGCGCATCGTCGACAAGCTACCCTACGGTATTCGTCTGAAATGGCGCGATGTCGCGGACGCAATATCCGAAAAGAAACGCAGAGAAATCACGATCGATGACCTCGCTACCTTTGTAGAAGATAGAGCAAGAGTCGCCGCTCACCCGATCTTTGGCAACGTCTCCGGGGACACCAAATCAAACCCGAAAGGGAAAATCCCTACGCGGCGAGCGACGTCTTTTGCAACATCTACAAACACCCAAGAGAGAGCACGGAAGACAGTCAAGTGCCCTTCATGCCAGCAAAGCCACTGGTTGTCACAGTGTCAAACCTTTAGGGCAATGAGCCTGGACGAAAGACACAAGCTAGTCCGCAACAAATCGCTCTGCGATAACTGCCTGACGTCTGGCCATATAGCTAGTGCATGTACAAGGTCAAGTTTCTGCAAGGTGGACGGTTGTACTCAGAAACATTCCACCTTCCTACACCCAAAGTCAAACAGTAATAAGGAAAGCCAGCGCGACACCCCGACAAACAGCGTCGTAAATCAGCAGGCTGCGCAAGATAGCGCTCGTAATGGCTACGTCAAGGGTCGAGCTGCCACCCGTTCACGAGAAGTAACAGCCCTTCCTATAGTACCGGTAAACGTCAGTGTTAAAGGGTCCCACACAGTCATCCAAACATACGCGTTCCTCGACGGAGGATCAAACACTACATTCTGTACCGAAAGGCTTAAAGACGCGCTGAAAGCAACGGGTAGCGCGACGACTCTGTCCATCACAACTATAGAAAAGGTTGACAGTAAAACTGAAACGACAGTCATGAATCTTCAAGTGTTTCCACTGGACGGCACTAAACAAGTTAACCTACCTACAGTCTACTCTATCGGCAGCCTTCCCGTATCAAAAGAAAGCATTGCGCATGAAGTAGACGTTAACAAGTGGCCACACTTACGCGATCTGAACCTACGAAGTATCGAAGCAGACGTCGGCCTGCTCATCGGTAGTGATGTCCCTCAAGCCTTACAGCCACTAGAGGTGAAAGGTGGACTCGATGGAGAGCCATACGCCATAAGAACTGCTCTAGGGTGGAGTATCGTAGGACCGATGACGAAGAAGGGCCGCCCGTTTCACACATCAAATTTCATCAGCTCAGACAAAATTCTCGACGACCAGTTCAAGTCGTTCTGCAACAGAGAATTCAACGACGCGCAATACGACGACACTGCAATGATGTCCCACGAAGACAAACGCGCGCTGGACATAATGAAGAACACCATTCAGTTGAAGAACGATCACTACGAGCTCGCCCTACCATGGAGAAACGACCCACCAACACTCGACAACAACAGGTGCATAGCACTTCGACGCCTTATGCTGCTAAAGAAAAGACTAGCAAGGGACCCCCAGCTGCTCGAGAGATACTCCAGTTTTATCAGCAAACTACTGGAGAAGGACCACGCTAGTAAGGTGACGCAGACTGACTCCGCAGCGAAGGTGACCTGGTACCTGCCTCATCACCCCGTTGTCCACCCTAAGAAACCGGACAAGGTTCGAGTCGTCTATGATTGTTCAGCAAGGTTCAACGGGAAATCATTAAACGACGAGCTGCTATACAGGGGCCGGACCTGACGAACTCACTCATTGGAGTGCTGACAAGATTCCGCGAAGAACCGGTCGCCTTCATGGCTGACGTAGAATCCATGTTTTACCAGGTGAGAGTGCCCGAAGAAGACCGCACCGCCCTACGGTTCCTTTGGTTCAAAGACGGCGACATCGAAGGCGACATCGAGGAGTATCAGATGAACGTCCACCTCTTCGGAGGAACTTCGTCACCCAGCTGCGCTAACTTCGCGCTCCGAAAGACCGCCGACGACAACGCAGGTGCATTCAGCCCACAAGCCATAGAGACCGTAAAGAAGAATTTCTATGTGGACGACTGTCTGAAGTCAGTGGCATCGGAGAAGGTGGCAGTAAACCTGGCCGACGAACTGCGAACCCTGCTTGCGAAAGGAGGATTCCGCCTGACCAAGTGGATGTCCAATTCGACTGCAGTCGTCTCCTCGATTCCGGAAGAGGAAAGAGCTCCATCCGTAAAGAGCCTCGACTTCGACTCGGCCTATATAGAAAGAGCTCTCGGTGTGCAGTGGAACGTGTCTTCGGACACGTTCGGATTCTCGATCACCATTAAAGACAAGCCAGCTACAAGACGAGGCATACTCTCTACCGTAAGTTCCATCTACGATCCTTTGGGCTTCGTCGCACCGTTCACTCTACCCGCAAAGATGCTGCTGCAAGACCTATGCCGCCAGAAGTTGGGTTGGGACGACGCTATTTCGTCAACCGACTTGCAACGCTGGCAAGCTTGGCTACGAGAGCTACCCCAGCTAGAAGGTCTAGCCATCGATCGCTGCCTCAAACCGAGGGACTTCGGCGAAGTACGATCAACTCAGCTACACAACTTTGCTGATGCGTCCCAGCTGGGCTACGGGGGAGTCACCTACCTCAGGCTCGTCGATCAGGATGGAAGGATCCACTGCGCCTTCGTTCACGGCAAGTCCAGGTTGGCACCCCTGAAAGTCGTCACGATTCCTCGACTGGAGCTATCAGCAGCCGTCCTGAGCACAAGGCTTAACCAAATGGCTCGCACGGAACTATCTATGCCGTTGACAGAAAGGTCCGTGTTCTGGACTGACAGCACGTGCGTGCTGGCCTACATCAACAACGATGACAAGCGCTTCCAAACGTTTGTCGCTAATCGTATCGCAGCTATCCAAGAAAAAACGACCACAGATCAATGGCGGTACGTCGACACTAACTGCAACCCCGCCGACGACGCGTCAAGGGGTCTTCAACCCCATGCGGCACTAGACGCCAACAGCCGTTGGCTTAACGGTCCAGGCTTTCTATGGAAGTCGGAGGAGGACTGGCCTCGACAGCCTGACGTAAAGCTACCAGACGATGATCCGGAAGTCAAAAGGGAAGCCACAGCGTCAGCAACGGTTGCAAATCCCGTCTACGATATAACAGCGCTCTTCCAGCAGTTTTCAGACTGGACTCGGCTTCGAAAGTTCGTTGCGTGGATGCTGAGGTTAAAGTCGATCCTTCGCAGCGTTTGCAGCAAGCGTCACAGTAAAGAGTCAATCACCGCCGCTCCCAACCCAATACCGATAACAGTGGAGGAGATCAACACTGCTGAGCGGGAAATCTTCAAGCAGGTGCAAACAAAAGCGTTCGCCGATGAAATCAACACCTTATCGTCATCGACTCCCATTGTGCGAAGAACGAGTTCAATCTACAACCTCAGCCCAAGACTGAAGGACGGCCTACTATGCGTCGGAGGCCGTCTAGCCAACGCACCACTCGACGACCAATTAAAGCATCAGTTTATCCTACCGACCAAGAGTCACGTCGTCGAGATGATAATCCGGCACTGCCATATAAACAGCGGACACAGTGGCGTCGAGTACGTTCTGTCTCAACTCCGAGAAAGACTCTGGATCGTACGAGCAAGAGCGACGGTCCGACAAATCCTCCGGGCCTGTTTTCTCTGCAGAAAAAGACATGGTAAAACCCAGGAACAAAGAATGGCCGACTTGCCTAAAGTCCGTGTAACGCCCGACGATCCACCATTCACGTCCGTGGGTATCGACTTCTTCGGGCCATTTCAGGTTCGAAGAGGAAGAGCTACGGTAAAGAGGTACGGTGTTCTCTACACCTGCTTAACAACACGAGCAGTGCACATAGAGGTCGCTCACAGCCTCGACACTGACTCGTTTATCAACTCCTTAAGAAGGTTCATTGCAAGAAGAGGCCCGCCAAAGCTATTAAGAACGGACAACGGAACCAACTTTGTCGGCGGTGAGAGAGAGCTACGCGAGGCAATTCAGGCCTTCAACCAAGCTGCCATCCACGAGACCCTGCTACAGAAGAACATCAAATGGACATTCAACCCTCCTGCAGGTTCCCATCACGGGGGCGTGTGGGAGAGGTGTATTAGATCAACGAGAAAGATCCTCAACGCCCTCCTCAACGAGCAAACCATCCACGACGAGACGTTATCAACTTTGCTGTGTGAGGTGGAGATGATAATGAACGGACGTCCCCTCACAAAGGTATCGGATGATCCACGCGACATGGAAGCGCTTACCCCAAACCATCTACTGCTGCTTCGTCCAGGCACCACGCTACCTCCAGGAGTCTTCGACGAGAATGACACATACAGCCGCCGACGGTGGCGTCAAGTGCAGTACTTGGCGGACGTCTTCTGGAGGAGATGGGTGAAAGAGTACCTGCCAACTCTGCAGTCCCGGCAGAAGTGGGTGGAGAAAAAGAGAAATCTTCAACCCAACGACGTCGTCCTGATCGTGGACAACTCCACCACCCGTTCAGACTGGCCGCTGGCCAGAGTCCTGGAAGTCTACCAGAACAGCAACGACGGCCTTGTACGTTCCGTCAAGGTACAGACCAAAACGTCCGTCCTGGTGCGCCCGATTAGCAAGATCGTCCTGCTGGAGGAAGCTGATGCGGTAGCTTGATGTCAAAACAGCAAGACAACTCACGCAAAAAAAAAACAAAAAAAAACCCACTTATTCATATAAACATATAGAACATTTGCACACCTGTTACTGTTTGTCTGTCCAAGCCCCAGTTAGTTTTGTAAAGGCAGCAACGCCTTTAAGGGGCCGGAATGTTATCCACAATAATTTAGCTTAGTTTAGTATTTTATTATTCATGTTTACTTTATTCAATCAACCTTTTTGTTTATCCTTTATCCAGTTAGTTATTGACTAATTTGTAAAAGTACTGCCACGTACCGAAATTTGATCCCTTATTTACACACGTGTAATCAGTGAAATATCATAATCGCTACAACTTCCACCACGCTACAACTCGACCAAACAATCCTATCTATCTACCGCTACAAAGGCACACCAAAGTAAGTGACCTTAATCATTTGTACTTAGACCACACTGTAAGTTAATTTAGCCTTGATTATCATTTTTTCTTTTTCATCGTGTAATTATTTAGATCAATTTGAAAGCAATTGTAACTTGATTCGGTCAGCCATAAGTAATGTTGTAACTTACAATGATTCCGTAAGCTATATTGTAATCGATAATATTTGTATCTATTCTAGTTCTAACCACATCTCAACACATCTCTATCTACGTGTCTCTACGCATTTCTACACATCACATCGATCACGTCAGATTCACTATCAGAATAAACATCTATGTGCGTTCGAATTCTGCCTATTTATTTCTGCATGTAATCGAGGATTACAGCAACTGTCGATATTAGCAAGTCTAAAATCTGTAGTCAATGGGGCACATCTCCCAAAGGAGTTTCGGCGCTATTTTAATTCAAATTGATGTAGATCGATGGTACAGTAGGCTAGCACGACCAAACACAAGCTCCACAGTTTTGTGCCAAGTCGGATCAAATCATCCAGAAGGCTTTTTTTCGTTTGTTTGTTTTTTTGTTGTTTTTTTTTTTTTTGGTTGTTGTCTTTTATTTATTTATTTATTTATTTAGTCCTTTTTTCAGTGTGAGTTTGGAAATTTTATACTGTTGAAACTTGAACTAATATTTCCAATATGAAAAAAGAAATCCCTCCCGGTCAAAATACACCCTGTTTGACTTTGCACAAATCTTACTTATAAAACTTCTATTCAAGCTGACATTGTTTTTAAAAAGTTTTTGACTGCCATAGAAAATCTTTCAGAAAATACTTGAAATTGAAACACAAACATAGACACTAAAAAAATAACAAACCCCAGCTGCCTGCATTATACCCACAAATGCTGTGTGCCTCAGTGATTATCTATTCTGAAATAATCGTTTTATTTATTTTTTTCACTTTCTAATTTTACTTCCTCGACTTTGCAAAGCTACCTGTCAGACAATGAGTAGAAAGGCCGCCAAACTAAAGACAATATGTGACGTCATGGAACATAAAACTGCGCCGTTCGAGTGAGGCTATTCAGTCACAAAACGCAGATTTTTTGACAAATCTCCCCGCACCACCCCTGACAGATTTCTCATCGCCTTGACACAACGATCGTTACTAGTTCTCTCGGTTCTCTCAGTTCTCTCACTGAAAATAAAGTTGAACGACTCAAAATAATCTATTTTTAATTCAGTTCAAGTTTTTTTAAATATTTACAATAAAGTTTTTTTAACAAATTGAAGTATATTTATTATATTATAAACATGCCGTAATGTTTGGTTCACTGAGATCGGGAGACTTCACCGTGGTACACGCTTCGCAAAACTTCAACAATATTTTTACTCATTGCTCACTGTATTTTGGATTGGCGATAACTGAAAAGAGAAAAAAAATGTCGAGTTAATGTTATGGGTTATGATTTGGCAAATTTGAAATAAATGATCTGAGGGGAAGCACAACTTTTGCGACAGCCTTGCTTCGTACATGATTTTGTTGGAAAACTTCAGTCGAGCAGAATTAAATATTACGATGTTGTGAGCTCTCGTCTCAATGTGGTGAATTGAATATATTTTGCTTAGAAATTATGTTTTTGCTCAATGTGAGCGGGCATGTTTCTCAAGTCAATTTGAAATCAATGGATATCTCATAATATTATTTGAAAACCACATGCTCTAGGAAAGATTGCTCTTAACTCTTATTAATTGCAGTAAAAGTGAATATATAAAGTTTTGAATAGAACAACAAACCTACCGCGTGTATTTTCACCTTGTTCTCCATCGATTCAGTTTAGATTTTCTTCGGTTTTGCTTCCATGTAACTTTCTTATCCATCAAAAACCATTCCAATTACCTTATTTTCAAATGCAGAGTAATACTTGATTCATAATTTTTCAAAATAAGCTGCAAAATTGGTATATTTTTGGATAAAATTCAGTCTACTTTGCCTTGCACGAGCGACTCGAGCGTTGTTTTCTTTTTCGAATTGTCCCACTACCCCTTAGTCAAGTTTTTGTTGTCGAACAGGAATCCCAAGAGCAGGAAAAAGCTGTAGATAGTAACAGTGACAAAGATATGCCCGTCAAAGAAAAGACAAACTAAACGATCATAATAATGGTATTGCATACCGAAAACTCAGTATCGTTGCTGTCATTTCAAACATGAACACATTTTTAAGGTAAGATTCCTTTATCATAAAAAGTGCAATTTAATCATCTGACAAGGCATTTTTAGCGCTTAAAAACAGCGATACAATAAAATTAGATAAATTACAAAGGTCAAAGAAAAGCCCGAGTTCACGCAAATATGCGTCTAGTTATATATGTATTATTATTTTCTTTACTTTCCTCTTGAATTTCAGTGAAGTACCCTGGTCCCAGAGGCTCTCGTTCCTCTCACAACTCGAAGTAAATAAAGCCGCGAAGTTGTTAGAGGAACAAGAGCCTCTGGGACCAGGGTAACAGTAAAGCAATATTTAGGCAATTATTGAATATTTCCCCCGTAAAACATTGAAGGAAGGTAAAGAAAATGACACGGTGATACATAATTTACAAACATCTAGCTTGGGCTACCTGTGATTTATTAGCATTTTTGTGATAATTTCAAATGCCAGATGTTTAGAATGGTTTCTTCACAACTGTACCGGCTTCGTCACTGTGGAAGCCTGTCAGTGAAACAATTGCTCTGGAAACATCTAGAGAGTTCCATTGTCAAACAGTAACATGAATGTTGCGTAACGCAATAAAATGCATTGTTTTTTTCCAAAAAGCCACGCTATTTTAAGCTATCCAATGAGAGTGTAGCACGGTTTTCCGGTTTCCAGAATCTTCCAGAAAGTTCCATGTATTTTGAGATATGACGCAATTTTGGGAGTAGCTTTGTAATAACCAATCATATGACGAATATTTTAAACTGACCAATCAGATGTGTTGAAATGGACCATGCTTCCAGAACAATCCAGAACCTTCTGCAGCGGTATAAAAATTTCGACATCGCTTCGCACGTGTAGATTTTGCAGAAAAATTTGAGTCTGAAGAAAGTTTGTCTCTTTTAAAGAGCGAATTTGAAAACTTCCTTGTCTTACAGTCATCTGAATTATCAAAATGCCTGATATCGAAGAAGTTCAACCCATGGAGGAAGAGGCTGAGGCCGAAACTTTCGCGTTTCAAGCCGAAATTGCGCAGTTGATGAGCTTGATTATCAATACATTTTACTCGAACAAGGAAATCTTTCTTAGAGAGTTGATCTCCAACGCTTCTGATGTAAGTACATAGTTAGAGTGATACTGTAGGTAGCAAGCGTTTTGCCTTGTGTAAGTTGATGTTAGTATGAATTGATTCACGCAAGTTTGACAGCCATGCTATACAGGGCGTCCTTGCCATGCTCAATCGATCGATCGGTGATCCAACACTCTGCCTATGAGTTGGCACTCTAACAAAATAACATTTTATCAGAAACATTCAGAGATAATTTTCGCAAGTTAGGTGAGATTTATATCCTTATAAAAAGAAAATGCTTTAGTAAGATTTTCTTTCAGTTTTCTAACGGAAATTCATACCGGCGTCAGTAAAGAGCTTGTGAAGAAGCGAAAAGCCGGTTCGACACAAATGTACTTTATATGCATTTAAATCTTGAATAAATCAAATAACTAAATTGTAAAGCATCAGGGCTGTTAGATTCACTTGTTTTAATTCAAACTTTCGGTTTTAGTTGGACATTTGATGCATTTGTATCCAAACTAACGTGAATAGATTGTCAAGCACATGGCCGGCTTTCTACATGTGCTGCTGTCGAGGGTGTCGTCGATCTATGCCGTGGTTGCCTTGATCTTAGTTGGTTGCTTTAGTGAAATCGCCCCAAAAATAGTTATTCTTGAATAGACCAATTTTCATTTTTTTTTATCTTATTGTGAATTTCAAATATAAAATGTTGTGGAATTTTTTAAAGGGTTTTATGCTGATCAAACTTCATTTTCTCCATACACTGATCATTTGTGCATTACCCAAGTTTTCTTATTCGTTTTATTCTTTAATTAATTAATTCTCATATCATTTTATTTGTAATAATTTGACCCCATGTCTATATTTCTGTGTATTTTATTGCACAAAAAGTATGTGTTACAATGCAATAAATAAGTTTCTCAAACTTATAAAAGCTAACATTGTTTTCAATCTCATTTCTAGGCTTTGGATAAAATTCGTTATGAGAGCCTCACAGATCCATCAAAACTTGATTCCTGTCCAGACTTGAAAATTGAGATCATTCCAATCAAGGAGCAGAATTGTTTGGTGATCCGTGACACTGGCATTGGTATGACCAAAGCTGATCTTGTCAACAACCTTGGTACTATTGCCAAGAGTGGAACCAAGTCATTCATGGAAGCTTTGAAGGTATGTACTGTTTGTTGATTGCAGGTAGTCATAGGAGCAATAAGTTTTGATGTTAAACTTCCATATTTTTTTCAAGGATTGCAGCATGGGAGTTTCCATGGTAACTGTTAGTGACTGATCTTGAATCGGTAACTATCTTATGTTTATCCTTTGATTTTAGGATAACATTTGCACGTCCTTTTTTCTACTAGATTCATTCACAGTTGATACTCCTACATTCAATATACTTAAGATACAACCCTCCATTCAGTTGGTTTTTGATACAGGGATGGAAAAATAACAGACCCAGAGAAAACCCTTTTGGCACAAGAAAACTTATTAAACAAACCCAATTCGCATATCTTCCTTGGAAAGGTAGTGGTTTTGTTATGCAATGCTTGTGATTAAAGTACATTGTTATTTTTCACAGGCTGGTGCAGACATCTCTATGATTGGTCAGTTTGGTGTGGGTTTCTATTCTGCGTACCTCATTGCCAGCAAAGTTGTTGTACACACCAAACATAATGATGACGAGCAATACATCTGGGAATCAGCTGCTGGAGGTTCCTTCACTGTGCGACGAGATCCTGGTGAACCACTTGGAAGAGGAACTAAGATTATCCTACATATGAAAGAGGACCAGTTGGAATACATTGAAGAAAAGAAAGTCAAGGAAATCGTGAAGAAGCACAGTCAGTTTATTGGATATCCAATCTACCTCCAGGTACACAATTAGATGATATTTAAATAGTTAAATGTTCTTGCAGCAAGTGCATATTTTGTATATGCAATGTTGTTCAAAATGAATGAAATAGAAGTAATATTGATATTAAAAAACTTAACATGAGATTTGTCAGTATCTTCACAGTTTTGAATGTCAGAAAAACCTAGAATCTGAAAAATCCTCAACTTTCACTTAAAAAATTATTTGTTAAAATTGTAGTTGTGTTTTATTTGTGTTTCATGTCTTACTTTTATAGTTTTGATTGTCATATCATTGCTTGTAGCAAGTTACCATCGGGGTTGAACCATCTATCTTCTAGCTTGCATGCAAACACAGACAGTTAGTAAACAATGTTGCTCAAACAATACTTTACTTGTAATTCACAGCTTGAGAAAGAAAGAGAAAAGGAAGTCAGTGATGATGAAGATGAAGAAGAGGAAAAGAAAGAGGAAGAAGAAGAAGACAAAGAAAAACCAAAGATTGAAGATGTTGATGAAAATGAGGAGAAGGATAAAGAAAAGAAGAAAAAGAAAATCAAAGAAAAGTACACTGACTTAGAAGTACTGAACAAAACAAAACCAATCTGGATGCGAAACACTGATGAGATCACCAATGAGGAATATGCAGAGTTCTACAAGAGTTTAACCAATGACTGGGAAGATCACTTGGCTGTCAAGCATTTCTCTGTAGAAGGCCAGCTTGAGTTCAGAGCACTCCTCTATGTCCCAAAGAGAGCTCCATTTGATCTCTTTGAAAACAAGAAAAAGAGAAACAACATAAAGTTGTATGTGCGACGTGTATTTATTATGGACAATTGTGAGGACTTGATCCCAGAGTATCTTGGTTTCATCAAAGGTGTAGTAGATTCTGAAGATCTCCCTCTTAATATCTCAAGAGAAATGCTCCAACAGAACAAGATCCTCAAAGTCATCCGTAAGAATCTTGTCAAGAAGTGTCTTGAGCTGTTCAATGAAATTGCTGAAGATAAAGAAAACTACAAGAAGATGTATGAACAATTCAGCAAGAACATTAAACTTGGTATCCATGAAGACAGTGTCAACAGAGCCAAAATAGCAGAACTTATCAGATATTACTCATCAACATCTGGAGATGAAATGACCTCACTAAAAGATTATGTGTCTCGCATGAAGGAAAACCAGAAGGATATCTACTACATTACTGGAGAAAGCAAAGATCAAGTAGCACACTCTGCATTTGTCGAAAGAGTGAAGAAACGTGGATTTGAAGTTCTCTATATGATAGAACCCATTGATGAATATGCTGTTCAGCAACTGAAAGAATATGATGGCAAGAAGCTTGTCAGTGTTACAAAGGAAGGATTGGAACTACCAGAAGATGATGAGGAGAAAAAGAAACGTGAGGAGAAGGTTGCACAATTTGAAAATCTTTGCAAGGTAAGAATCATGTGCCATCTATTATTAGTCAACTTCTACTAGCACACAGACTGTTCCACCTTCAAATTATGCCTTGCTAATGTATTGTCATTATTGATAAAAGATAAATTATTTTCTTTTATTCTGATAGCATGTTTTTTTATTATTATTATTATATAGGTTATCAAAGACATCTTGGACAAGAAGATTGAAAAAGTTGTTGTCTCATCTCGACTGGTGTCGTCACCATGCTGTATTGTAACAAGTCAGTTTGGATGGACAGCCAACATGGAGCGTATCATGAAAGCTCAGGCTCTACGTGACAACAGCACTCTTGGATACATGGCTGCAAAGAAACACCTTGAAATCAACCCTGACCACTCCATCATGGAAACGCTAAGAAAAAAGGTAGAAGAAAACAAAAATGATAAGTCAGTCAAGGATCTTGTAATGCTGCTCTATGAAACAGCCTTGATGTCATCAGGATTCACGCTTGAAGATCCTCAGGTTCATGCTGGTCGTATCTACAGAATGATTGGACTTGGTCTTGGTATTGAAGATGAGCCAGAGGCTGATGCTGATGGTTAGTATTTTCATTAAAATATTTCTCAAATGGGCATTTACTTCATGTGCTGGACCTAGATTACGTCATTTATAAAAGAAATTTCAAGTCAACCAATAAAACAAAGAAAGAATAGAATATAATGGTATTTGGGTACACAAAGTAAGAGCCCCCAAATGCCTTTTGACATCTTATGTTGAAACATGCAATTGTTAAAAAGCATGTTGAAAGGCTGGTGATGTTTTCAAACATCATTCTTGCCATAAATATAAATAAATCAGTTTGTACTCTGTACGGGTGTTTGAAGTTAATGAAATATCAATTCTGAACAGTTTTGGGATATTGGACTAGAATTCCTAACTAAATTTATGACAATATTCTGTTTTGCAATTCCCCAGTACAAGTTACAAGTGAATGTACTATTGTGATCTTTTATTGTGTCTTGAACCATACCAAGTAACAGTATTGAATGTCAGTGTTCTATGTGTGGATACATTATGTTGATAGATGTTCGTTTATTTTCAGCTGGTGCAGAGGCTGCAGTAGATGATATGCCACCACTTGAAGGTGATGAAGCTGATGATGCATCCAAGATGGAAGAAGTAGATTAAGTTGAACACAGTGCACAAAGTAAATAGATGTACTACTTCCAGTGCTGCTTTAGTACTTGTGTACAGTTAAACATCACCAATACTATAAAAGAGTGGACTATACTTTATTTTGGACTTGCATTGTTTTCATAATGTGTTAACATAATGTTATATGTTAGAAAGATGCAGTGTGTAGTTGGATAGATCATTACGATCATAGAGTTTTCCAATGTGTTCACATTTAGTTACAACTTCAGCAGCTATGATAAGACAAACTCAATTGATTCTGCATTTCCACAAAAAAATGTAAAATTGAAACAAAGATTGAATAATAAAAGTTATGGACTTTCAATCTTCTCGCTGTATATTTTTTGGGTTCATAGTACAAAATAGTTTTGATAATCGAGAAACAGAGAACAATAGAATTTGAATGAATACACTCATCATTCACTGGTTAATGTATTTTCTAAATTAACTGCCCTTTCAAGGAGGACTTCTATGCCCCAACCGCACTACCATTTAGAATTGTTAGAGCAAATGCAGGAAAGGCATGAAGTAAAAACAAACTAAATAAAAAGTAGCTAGCCTGTCAACACCAGACAAAACTGCCCAGCATTGTGGGTCATTTACGGAGAGAGGGGGGGGGGGGGGGGGGGGGGGATAAACAATTAAATTGTATAGCTGTGCTAGGATATGTATCACAAATATTCAAGTCATTTATTAAAGTCAATGATCTTATTCTGCCAATTTTCTGAATGCAAAGTAATTCCTCTCATTTCCTGGATATGGCAGTAGATTTCGATAAAGTCAAAAATAGAGTCAAATTAGTCTAAATAGGGTAGTATTTTATTTTCAAATCGATGGAACTGCAAGGTGTTGACTAGTCTCCCTTTTACCAAAAACAAAACAAAATCAAGAAAATAAGGAAAAAGTGTGTTGAAAATTAAGGAATGAGAATCCCTGGGACTACCAAAAAAAAATTCTGGACACACCCCTGGCACAGTACTTATCATGCCTTGGAACAGCATCATTTCAAGGGTGATAAGATGAAAGACTTCACAATCAGATCAACACATCAATTTCTTCCTTAGAGACCTCTAGCAGGGGCACAGGAGGCCCTTGTGTTCTTTGTTTATGTAGTAACTTCACCCCTCCCCATCTTATTACACATACTACTAGCCTTTTTAGGGTGTCCAAATAGTGTAACAACACTGTTAGCCTTCCTTGTGGTAGTGGGCACACACTAAAAGTGTGCAACATAAATAGAGTGCTTCCACTATGTCCATGAAATCTAATTAGGTACTAACTAATAGTCTCTATTTAGGGACTGTTTAGGTGCTATCATTCAAACTGAACAGTCAAAGAAAAGGCAAATACAAAGGAAACAATAGCTTGTTAGAACTGACTTGTCTAAAATAGTCACTAAATATGAATTTTAAAATAGGTAATAACTATTTAGATTTTATTTCATGGACATATTGAAAGCACTCTACCACTAAATATTACTATTTTATGCTAAATTCAATTGTCTTAGTACTATATAGTGACAAATGTTGCACACTTTAATTTTAGTGTTTGCACTCTAGCAGAAGATAACATTCAATAACATAATTATTGAAACTACACTTTAAACAAAAAACACCTCGATTTGTTTGCATAATACAGTAACATTGTATCTAGGATTTGTTATAGTGGGTGCTAACATACAAATTGGCAGTATCACTTTATTAACACTGGGAACAGTTTTTCAATTGGTGGGCTAAGCTCAATTTCTTATTCAGACTCCCACCGTACCCACCCCTATTACTGATCTCCAAAAAAAATATAAATCACTAGTCAATTTAGTTGTTTTTCCACATTTTATTTATAAGCCAGAAATAAATAAATAAAAAATTAAATAAATAATCAAATAAATAAAAACATAGATAAATAATAGTAATAATAATTTATCTATTTAATTATTATTATATATATATATAAATTTATTCATTTATTTTAATTAATTCCAATTATTTATATTTTGTTCGTGTAGTTATTTCAATATTTAATTATTCATAATTTTATTCATTCTTTTACTTATTTATTTATTCAACTTTATTGTTGTTTATTTCCATTTTTCTATCATAATTTTTGCGCATGTAATTCCGTTTACTTTGGATTGCTTTCGCATCCTCCTCTTGAATCCTCCTATTGGTTTATTTGTAAAATAACACGTTCTTACACAATCTAGTATGAAACAAATTGTAAACAGATCCATTTTTGCCCTGAAGATGCGCAATTAGCACGAAAGCTTGGCTTATGAACAAAACATGGAAAAAACAACTAATTGACTATATAATGATGCCCACGTACCAACCAATTTTAAAAATATCTATTTCAGAAAATTTTGGGGCTCCCCCCATCTCTGCCGTCCCTCTAACAGCCAGATTTTGAAAAGAGGGTCATGGGCACCCTGTTGCACTCCTTCCCCTCCCCTCCCCTCCCCCCAAAAAAAACAAGAAAAAAAAACAATGCACTGCAGAGACACTAAATAAGGACCTAAATGTGTTTCTAAACAGTTTTATGAGCCCTGTGCAATAACTTAAGCTCAAAAGCAACAGCAAGACGAAGAGTATCTTTTTAGTTTAAAAACTTGCAGTGACAGCTATTTTGTAGTGAAAACATGTACTATGTAAACAACAGCTGAACATACAAGAATCACCTCAAATGAAGACTTATGGTACATGCACCTTAACCAAGTTAATTTCTGGCAAGCAAACATCACCTCTTGCTCTCATATGCTCAAGGGCAATACTCTCTCAGGGACTGCGAAGTATGTTGAAAGGCGGAGGAGGTTGACAGCCAATTGATCTTTTTTTCTTAGGTCATAATTATTTAGAACAGGACATCCATGACATGCATCCATATTTAAAGAAACTAGACGCTAATATAGCGTGAAGTCGGGCTAGCAGGCGAAGAAAAAATTGCGAAATTCCTGCTAATTGGGATTCTGCTTGGTTCTCGATCACGTTGAAGTACAGCACGCGTGCTTTGTTTATAACACATTCTACTGCATATTCAGAAGCAAAAAACTTTGCATATCGAGAGCTCAGACATTGTTTTGACATATAACTTTTATTAATTGTATTTAAATCAACAGACAGTTGTACAGCTTTTTCAAACAAATTACAATTCTTTTCTAACCACATAAACAAATTGTTCAACGACTCCTGTATTCTTACATATACAAACCCGAGCAAGATAAGACTAGCGACTACAAACAGGCTAAATAAAATCGCCTTTTTATTTAACAGTATTAGGAAAATATTTCCATTCAATAGGCTAAATGAGCTTACAATAAGTAAAATACAAGTAAATAAAAGAAAAAAGTTTGTTATTTTGGTGTCTTCATGACTTACATAATACCGTAGGTTGCTTTTTTCCAATATGGCGGACGTCTTCGAGGTCATTTCTTGTCTCAGTTCGACCTTGATCTCATCACGTGATACCTTGCTACTTTCCACATCTTGTGAGGACTTCACTTCAGTATAGTTCGTTTTGTCACTGTCATTTGTATTGTCCTTTGTGATATTTTTGCATAGATCATCAACGATCAGCTGTGAACTAGTTACTCGTTTTAGCATGACTAGTGTGACTAGGCAACGTGACATGGTTTATAAAAGCTTTATTTGGGTTCCCTGTGGTCGACTTCCCAAAGCATTATGGGGGACTATACACGACGTTGCCAGATAGATAGATAGATAGATTGAAGAAAAGGTAGAACTAAAGTCGGGCAGCCTAGCCCGACTAATGATCATAATATTCAAAAGAAAAAACTTTTGAGGATAATTATTATTTGGATTATTTGTAATTCTATTTTAAGCACCTGCAGCCCCCCAGCCCCACCCTCTTCACTGTCCCTATATATGCCCCACAGCATTTTGCAAATTTAATGAAATATTTTATGGGTATGTATATTTTCTGGAACTACACATTGAATTCTGAAGACTTGCAAACATGCAATTTTATAATGAGGCAACTGATCAGGTCTAATGGACATACTTCTGGACAAACTAAAAATTAATCAGAGATGATGTTGGGGAACTTTTTTTTATTCATCTAATACAACCAATTAATGGGCAGGATTTAAGAATTCAACACCAAACCACACAAACTTGGAAAAAATAATCTTTATTTCAAAAATCTTATTCCTCAGTACACCTACCTTACAACTTATTGTATTCACTCTGAAAAGGCAATCGTAGACATATTGCAGCCCCCAGTGAATGGTTGGTGTTGAACGGCAATGTATCATGGGAAGTGCCCTTGGGGGAGTATAACAATTAGATGTACAGTTGGCAATGCTTTGTCAGAACAGTGGTAAGAGAAGGGTGATATTCAATGAGGATAGCTGTGATGTCTTGGGCTTATAGATGGACAGTACAACACACAAACAATCAAACTATACAACTACTTTATTGAAATGGAATGTTCAGCTGAATGTGTGAGTTCTGACACAAGATAGTACAATGTTCAGAAATGTGCATCTTCTGCTCACACAATGGAATATCTGATTTCACAATGTGAAAATGGAACCAACAGTTATATCACAATAAATATCTTTATCAAAACTAGTCCTCATTATTTACAGTGTTATCAAATAAAAAATGAATTCTCACATTTGTTTATGTCCATCATTAATGATTATTAGTAAAGAGATTCATCTGTGGACTAAAATAGCACCCAAATGAATGACAGATGTACCAAATAGATGAGTTTTTGTTCAGCATGCATGCAATACCACACGCTAATACTATGATATTATGGATTATTAATCCATGTGTTTTCTGGTGCAAAACCATATTTGCTTTTCAGTGAGATGGCTTTTAAAACATATTCAAAACTATTATACTACTGACAACATAGACCAAATAGTGATAAAAAAACAGACAGAAAAAATGAAGCTACATCCCACCCATTTCACACATTTTCCTTTCTTTCATTTCATTTGACTGAAGTGAGATTAATAGATGGATAGATGGTGCAAATATGGTAGATGAGATGGGTAGATTTATAAATAAGTAAATGGATGAGACATGAGATGGCATGGTCTGACAGTTGTTTATTACATGTGCACATGAATGAATACAATATGTAATCATTAGTGGTAATCAAACAGTTATCTTGACAAACATGAATTACAATGAATGATATGATTATGATTCAATGTTCATTGATGGTTGCATTGACCTTTTGAAAACTATATTTACTCTTATTGTAACATTATTGATTGACAATGGTAACTTGTGAAATAATACAACAAAAGTGATGTTATCAGGGCAGGTACACGATTACAGACTAAAAATTTTGATAGTCATTTATGAGGAATGAAAGCTGTTTTAATTGTAGTCCAATAGGTGTTAATTGGTACAAACAGCTTTTTCTAAATGCTTGGATTTTTGTTAATGGCATTAACATGACCTCATATTTCACTTTTGTTATACATTTATGTTGAGAAGTACAATTTCAACCAATGGAGATGATTTGTTTAAATGTGGCTTACATTAGGAGTACTGATTAGGTTATAGTAGAGTGAGAGCAATGTTGGTAGTTTGTGAATAACTGTTTTTAACTGACAGACAATATTAAATGAACAAAACAATGGCTACACCAAAGCTAAACAGCTTTCAAATGCTTTTAAAACTATCAAAAAATTGCAAAGAAATAAACCAAACATAAAATGAACAAGAAAATCAGTGTAAAGATACACAACTGAGGATAAATCACTCTGTCCAAAAAGCAAAAAAAGCAGACTGTCAAGTTTTAAAGCCTGATTGGAAATAAAGGCTAAATATTGGCTAACTGTTTGAATCAGACTAAATATAATTCAAACATTCCTTAAGGGATTATTTATAATGGCTAGCTACTAGTGCATTAAACTTTTATAGCATTCAATACAGTTAAGTTGTGAAATGTCCTTGCTAATGGAACAGCTAAAATATATGTGCACCCCCCAGTGACAATGAATGAGATATGAAATGCTTGAGGTGACTAATGAATATTAAAATATTAAATGTGAACACATGAAAACAGAATGTGAATGACAAAATGAAATGAAACAGCGGGAACAATTCAGATGATTGCATGAAAGTTAAATCAAAATCTGTTTTTTTTGTGTGTGTGGATTAATTCAATATTGTGCCAGAAGCCTACAGTGACAAAATGAGTTTTCTTGTGAATAAAGTCATAAATAGTTGATTATGTGATTTCACTAACTTGGAATTGTTCCAAATGAATATTGGAAACCCCTATGGCTTAATGGTGGTATTCTGGCTGATAATGTCAATTGATTTTTATGGGTAAACACATGGTAATATTGATCATACACGTTATGAATGTATGTTATTTGAACAAGATGATTAACATCTTTAAGTGGTGAAAGCCACCATAACTTACTATGTAAAAATGTTCTTCTGTATTGTGAAATGTTTCAGTCCAAAAAATGACGAATGAGTTGTTGCTTTTCTCTCCAAACTGCTGTGATGCAAGACAAACAATTCCTTTTCAACCTAGTTCATTGATGAACTTTCTTTTCATTCACTGTCCTCATGTAGATCAATTCAATATTTTACTATTATGAACTAAAACTATCCCATTCTATGCAGTGTGAGTGACAGCAGGGGGAGTGGGGTTGGTTAACCGGTCAGCTTCAACCTGCTGCAGCCTTTGGGTGATGAGAAAATGAGCCAACTGAGCAGATTGCACGTCACCAGTTATAACCACCTTGCGGTTGTTAGTACCTGGAACAAACTCTCCCTTTTGAGAGACCTGTATTCTAGCCCCACTATACTGCATTAACTCATTGATGGTTTTACCACCCCTACCCAATATGGCCCCAATTAATTCATCTGGTACTGTGATTTCAAGTGTTGCAGATGATTGAATACTGGTGCTGGTAGGGGCTGTGCTTGCTGGGGACATCCCAAGGGCACTATTAAGTTGATTAGTCCCACCCATGAGAGCTGCTTGAGCAAGATATTGGTTGGCTGCAGTGGCCCCCTGATTGGTCTGTGTACCTGCGGGTGATCCCATTCCAAGAGCATTATAGCCAGTCATGGAGGCACCTAATTGAAGACCTGATGCAAAATGACCATTAGAATGTGAACGGGCAGCTGAAAGACCAGTGTACATGATGTTATTATTTAATGCATGCTCGGGATCTTCTTGGACTTTAGTGGCAATAATGGCACAAGCAGCTTTGACCTGGTCCTCTGTACCACTCACACAAACAATTCTTTCTCCTGCAACACTTTCAGCATCTTTCTGTGATATCTGGATTCTTGCACCGGTTTGTTCACTGTAAGACTTGATGACTGCTCCTCCTTTACCAATAATCATACCTGCAGTAGAGTTAGGTACCACTATCTTCATTCTTTGAGCTCGATCTGTATCAAACTGGATGTTTGCATTCATCTTGGCCTGTTGTGGTTCTTGCCGTATCTTGTCGATCACAAACTCTAGCATAGTAATGAGATTAGCCACTTCACCAATGATAAGTCCTATGCGTTCTTGTGTTCCAGGGTAGTAGTGATTGTTTGGGGATAGCTTTATTCTTGCCCCTGTTGTCTGTTGTACCTGGGCAATATTGGCACCTCCTTTCCCAATGATTGAGCCTGCTGCATAGTTAGGTACTAGCACTTTCAGGATTGGACTTTTGGCAGCTGGAACATACAACACACATATCAATAATAGAACACTGACAAAAACAGCACATTCATTTGCAATAGTCCAATTTCAAATTGACTCTTTTACACAGCCTTAGCCTCAAGGGCATGTAATATTTTCTTTTATTCAGTAACAGCCTATGGAAATGTGGAGTCTGTGTGCATGTAAGACAAAATTGAATTTCTGAATATTTTATACACAATAATTAAGGCTAAGGCTGTGTAAAAGAGATTTTGAAACTAGAATATTCACGGCTCACATTTTAGTACAAATGACTATAATTGCAAGTGTAGTATAATGGACAGCAATAAAGATGACCAACATAAATGCTATAAGTAGTTTCAAACAACAATGAAGAACTAATGAATAATTTGACATTTTAAATAAAATACCTATATCCCAGAAACAAAAATGCTAAACTTCAAAAAAAAAATGAAATTCAGATTGAACATGAAAAGCTGTTAACAATAATTTCAGTACTAATTGCTTATTGGATGAGCAATGAGCAATTAAGGTGGTTTATTTGTTTCAGAGGACCACCAACCTTGTAGTAAAAGCCAGCAAATTAAACTGTTGAGTTACATATGTTTTCATGTTCTAAACCATCAAGACCATTACATTACTGTCAATTTTGAGTTTTATAACACATATTATAGTTCATCCATAAGTCTTATTACAAACAACACTCAAGATCAATATATCAACATGTCTAGCTATTAAATAATGTACAAACAGGTATGCAGAACCTCTGTTGTAACACAATAGACACACCTAGACAAGGTACCCACACTTTAAAATGCCTTCTCATACATTTTTCAAAACATAGAATACAAAATGTTCACATTAAATTGCAAAGAAGTGTTAATTTTGAAAATCAAAAGTCACCTTGTTGGTACATACACTTTCTAATCAACAAGAACTGATACTTGTTAGATTAACTTGCAGTAAATATTTAAAATAAAAACTCAATATGTGGAGTTGTTAGCTATATTAACAGCAAACCATTCAGTTTCTAATCAGCAGGATGTAACACATTCTGAATGATCCGTGTTCAAGTAAATATTTAAAACATAAGATACAAAATGGATATTTTAAATTGGATTGAGTGCAGACATAATCATGTAAGATTGGAAAACAATTATGGGCTCAATCAGTGTTAGATTCAGATAAGATACTATCATCTCTTGTGGCCAGCATATTACACATCAATATTATTAAAAAATCTCTCAGTGATCTAGTAGTCAATTCTGTGCTAGCATAAATGTATACTTGTCATTTTGGATGTTCATATTCAACAGGCCATTTGTGCAAAATAACTGTATACATACATACATTTCATTCAATTTCATTTCAATTCTCTCAATATAATATAAACAGCAAAAGAGTGAATATCATCTGTGAAATGGCTCAGCCTTTGTGTGTTTTATGGTTTATAATTCCAGCTATCAGTAACAAGGAATCTATTTGAATAAAATCATCCACAAAAACGAAACCTGTTTATTAGTGAAAAGAAATATTGAATCCCTCCAAGAGTTCACAAGCAGGTTACACATAGCATAATTTCAAAAACAATCTCAGGGCCATCCATCTAATAACCATTATTGTGAGGCTACTGACATCAACTTGACTATCCCACTTTAGTAAAATAATCACAGAATGATACAATTCATAGAAATTCAATGCACAGAGACAATATTGCAATATTTACGACATACAGGTTTGGAATTCATCCAGTATTAATACCATGACAAGCAATACTAGACTGATTTACAATGTCGCAAAGTAGTCAAAATTTTATCTGTTTCATGTATTTGAAGACATAAAGAATCATATGCCAACAAGGACATTACTACTAATTTATATTCTTAGCCTGTTAGGCAAAATGGAACATTCTAATACAACTAGTTATCCAATCTCCAGAATGCAATAACATCTAGTTAACCCAAGCAACAATATTAATAAATACAACTATTTTCAAAATTAAAAATCACACCATGAGAAAATTAGGAATTTCCTTTGCTCAAGTAAAATATTAACACTGTGATATGAAGGTGACTCATATGTTTTAGAAAACAATATCCAAATCACCAAAATCAGAAACCCCAATCAAGCCTATCAGGCCCTTTTAACATCCTATACTGGGATTTCATTGGCAGAATAAATTAACTCAAATTAGGGGAAAAGCAAGAGGTTTAATGTCAAATACTAAAGGCAAGCTTTAATTTCAGGAAGGAGCAAAAATGGTTTTAAAAACATAGAACAGGTTATTTTACACTACCAAGAAAACAATAGTTATGAAATGGTTTTTTTCCAACCTGGTAAATGTTGCCTTGCTGGGTTTCTGGTCTGTGATAGACCTACATTTAGCCAATAGTCCATGCTGCTATGAATTGTTAACTTGATGAACAAGTGAGGATGAACGATAATGTGTACAGATACTACAAACAAGTACCACTCAAATGCTCAACATCTCCCTACAGAGTGAAATTCAAAGACACCCTAAAGATAGTTTACTTTTGCACGCTTGTCAATCTCAACCAATCAAAACAGAGCTTAACTGAAAATAAAGGTCATAAAACAATTTCATCATTGAAGCATCATGGTATTGAGGAAAACATTAAAAAATATGTTGCCAAGAAAAGGCATTAAAAGCTTGTGAAGACATTAAACACTATAACAGTTATATGTTAAAAGGTAAGGTAGAGTGATTCATTTGGCTCTCACACAAAAAATATTTTTCCATTCGATTTTTAATTGGACAGATATTCTTAGGGAATAACTTTACCAATGAAACAATAGATAGTCTCTTTGGTTCCTGTTGATCATATTTCATTGGGTCGTTATGATGATGTTTTCTCTGAATTCTAGTACATTTACTTGCAAGGTGTATTTGCTTGCCGTTAATAGACTTGCAGGACCCCTAGGCGAAATAACAATTACAAATACTATTGCTTGTACATTATTTGATATGTTTGTCAGGACACTGAATGTGATGATGTCTTCTATTGACAACAGATATAAACAAGAATATCATGAGAAATACAACATAAAGCCATTAGGAATAATTATATGGTAGCTTCATGTGTTGAAAATATAGAGAGGGTAATGCACCTTTTAAAGAGCAGGTAATTGAATTTCTCAAGTACAGAATTATTATAACTTCCTAAAAATGGAAAGAAGCAATAAAAAAATTCAATTTTTTTATATCCACCACTTTGGCTAGAAAACTTTAAGTTTTTACAAGACAAAAAGCAGCCAGAATCATTTTTCATGTGGATTTCTAGACTAGTGTCTGGATTTACTCAAGCAGAACAAGATACATGTGGTGGAAATGGTTGGGTGAATATCAAGCTTGTGATAAGCAAAGAAACTTCAGCAAGTATTTCACAATCACCTCAAAATATCTGTTCACTTGTTTGGGCACCATATTTATATCAATATGCTAAACTGTGGCTTGATCATAATGTGCTTAGCAAACCATACTACTTTAGCCTTAATTTCCTCCAAAACTGATTAGAGGATACAATTAGAATAGAACAGATAATCACTTTTAGAACAAAATAATGAAGATGTAATGCAAATCAATATGTGTAGAAACTATACTATTTCATTAAGAATGATGCTTCTCTGAAAATGGGCAGTTTCTAAACAACCACAATCTTTAAGTGTGTGCATCAGTTGGCCGTACACAGATCTTAAGATTAAAAAACATCACGTCAAGCACTTTGTGTAAGATATTGTACTTGAAATCATTTAAACACAAGCACATCTTGAAACAAACCAACATTCTAAGGTTGTAGAAGCAAACCAAAAATAGTAAGGATGAACATTGAATATAAGAAATTCTCTATCCAAATACAGAATTTTTATACTGCATAATGAATATTATTTAAAATAAACATGACTTGTGTACCTGAGCTGTCAGTTATCACATCAACAAGCCATAGAAATAAACAATCACAAATAGCTATGCAATAAATATAAACAACACGACTACTGACTAATGTCTATTTGCTAATCAATACCAAAGTAACAAAAGGCAATATGGTGGAAAAGGGGGAGCTTTTTAATTAGGAATAAATGGTAAGCGTTCTTCAAAGTCTAAACACTGAATCCCCACTTGTTTACCACCTGGAATATATAATAACCCCATGCAAAATAATCCCTTATGAATCTCTCATCTTATTATAGCTTGGACTTAAATAATGTGAAATATGACTAAAAGCATACTATTGTGACACAAGGCAATAATCAGGCTACTTGACAATTTGTGAACTCATTAAATCCACTAGGGTTTAATGTCATCAATGCTAACAACGGCACAAATGATCACAGTTCTTTCACAAGACAATTTACACATAAACAGAATGTAGGTATATTGAACAAAAATGTTACCTGTGATGTGGAAAGCTAGCGACATTTCTACTGGATAGAAGCTAGGTAATGTGCAATGAAAATTCAAGTATTTCAAGAATTGTTTAAATTAGAATAAAGCCAACCCAACAAGAGACAATGCCATCACAGGTCGCAGATGTCTTTTATTCATTAATGCTAACTCTTACAAATTTATTCATATATTTTTAGCCTTTTAATGAAACCAAAACTTCCACATTAACAGATACTGGATACCGACGATAAATAAATCAACGACTGAAAAAATAAAAATGATATTCGGATTCACTATTTTGTGATTTTGTGGGCTGGACTTTTACCGAAAATTAAGAATCACTTAATAAAGAAAGAAATCCATCAAGTAAAAGTTCAGCCTACATTTCAATAGTAAATATTGGCAATTGTTTTAAGTTTGCTTTCAACGAAAAAAACCTAGCTCAGTTATATACACGTTATGGACCTTACGCAAGAACAACTACTTGTTTGACAACTATACAGCTCAATACTAAGACAAGACATTCTCGACAGGCAATACAAATCGTCAAATACAAATAGATTGATAACACGAAAAAAAGATCACAACCAAACAGTACACAAAAACGCCGCCAGAGGTAGCAAATGAATTATTGATTTTCTTTCGTGAAGATACCATAGGTTTTTATACCAATAGGTTGCCCTGTGGCCGACCAAGTTAGCTTAGCTTATTTTACTTGAATCAACTAGAAGTCAATCCTTATCTTTTTATAAAGTTTACACGTGTGTGACAAAGTTAAAACACAGTGAATAACATTAAACGACTTTTATAAGCGAACAAGTAAGAATGCCTTTGCATTACGATAGAATAGAGAACTAAAGACAGGACAGGACGTACGGACACGACTAACAACTAACTATCGTACCTCGATTAGAATTATTCGTAGCACTAGCCGTCATTGTATTTGTCTTGCATGCATCTAGATCTACACCAAACAAACGGTAAAACGTAACTTATCAGAGAGAACTAGCCAAGTTTGCACTTACAAAGCTTGTGTACGCATGGTACAAGGTGAGAACAAACTGAGCAATAAATTATCTGAAAATAACACCATCAGAAGCACATATCTCACTTACCTCCAAAGTTGGATCTTTTATAAGGTTGACTTATGTCTGATGAAACATCTAAAGGTCGCTTTCTTGAGTCTCCATCGACAATTTCAGTGCTTCCTTCCACACCTGTAGCCACGGTATAGGGATCCGCCATGTTGGTAAACTCCATGTGTCTTATCCCAAGATCCTTTGCCGTCGCTTTGTCACTTCTATATGGGGGAGGTAAACTATATAACGACGAATACCTGAACAAGATAAATAAATAAAATTTGATTTAATATCAGATATTTAAGCTTTAAACCGACCGCTTTAACATGAAATGACACTTATTTTTCTGCTTAGCGATGGAAGTGCTAAAAAATTAAAAATGAATTAATTAATTTCGCCAGAATTACTTCGCCAGGCAACTGAGATGTTTATTTAACATTTTGTAACGTCTTGAAAATTTATTGGACATTTTTTGTGTGTGTTTTTGTGCATTTTTTTCATGTTTGATATGGTGACTTCACCTGTTTTCTTGTGAATCACGAGATAACGATCGACTCACCACAGGGGCGAAATACAGGAAGAAACTAGCGTAGGCGGAACTTCGAGACAGTCGAAAATAAAAACCCAAAAACGATCTGGCCAAAAAAAAAAGATTATTGCGTTTTCTGATTGCGCTTTCCATTTGGCATACTGACGAAGGTGACGCAAAACTGAAAAAGCGAAGTTGAAGCGAAGTGTTTTTATTCTAAATAACTCGCATTATCAATGACTCTTTGATTGTTTTCAGAACTAATTCTTGTCAGTCGGTCAAACCTAAAGCCTCATCAACGGCGTCATTTTATGAAGGATTTATCGGTTCAATACATGTTTTCCTAGGAATTATGCTTAGTGAAAAGAGACTGCATTCAATGTCAATAACGGCATACCCAAAGGCTGCATAACTAAACAAATGTGATCGCTTTCTATACCGTGCATTGATAATGGTTTTATTTTGCAAAATTGAGAGTTCTGGATCACTAGTAATTTAAATTGTTAAAAAAATATATATTGAGAACAAACCATTGTAGAAAAGTGCCCTTTTGTAGGCTCATATGGTCTATAGTTCTCAGTTGGTTGCTTCTTGTGAACTGATTACCATGAATGTATATTAAACATCAAATTGGATTGTCGTTTTGTTGGCAAATACCGCGAGATATTTTCCCAAATTAATCCATGTTTTCATTTCATCGCTTTGTTTGAACTACTGTGAAAATACAAACCCCTAGAACGACTCGTAATGATTACCATCTGCCATTGCGGTGAGTGGAGGTGACGAAGGCGTTCAATAAAGTGATACATTGATTGGTGAATCCGCGTATAGCTATGTGGGGCTCTTATAATTGTTGCCATGGCAATTTGATCTATGGAAACACTATATCGTTCTGCAATCTTACTTCCGTTTATTCTAATCATTAGTAATGCAGAACATTCACGAATTTTATTCTAGGGTCCCTTTGTAGTAGGAGAAAAAGATTTTGACTACAATCTATTTTGCACTTCGCGGGTTGACAGGATTCCAATCATTAGATAAATGTACAGCCGTGCCATTCGGCATTTTAAAAGTTTTTTATACGCTAGCTGTTGTTGTCACTTGGTAATTTATCTGAATGACCTGAATGCTGTTGAGAAAACATTATTACAACAGACGTAACAGTCTTCCATAGCGCATCGTGATATGGTACGGAATCGTTAAAGTTGCAATCATACTCGCCAGTAAAATTGTAAGCTGACGTAGCCAATCACATTCGCACACATTGCGCAAAATCGTATATTAACGTAATCTATCATATCATAAAAGTGACTCGGAATCCAACGTAACGACCATGTATACTGTCGTAAATACAATCGACCATAGCTAAGCAGGCTCAATACAATTTGAATTGTACCATAACATAATACTAATAAAACAATGATAATGCTAGATGATGTTAAGATATCGTAAATTGTCACATCAGATACTACCCGTAACAAAATTGCATGGCCGGACCGTAACAAAATCAAACAAATAGAACTAACGCGGAAACTTTTAGTTGATAAATGTAATGAACGTATACTGTTTTGTTCGGTCCATAACAAGCCCAGCACCAATGTTATACATGTTTGCTCTTTTCGAGTATACATTTTGTGGAGCGGCTAGCTTTATTGTCCGTCTTCAAGCGGCCATAAATAATAAAGTCTACTATACCATACCATATATATTAACTATGTCATGTCTGATAGGTTTATGTCGGTTCAAACTTCCAGTAGAAACTTATACAGCACTGTTAAAGTACAAACAAATGGAAAACTGAGAAAAATAAATATTTTAGCAGACTGCGACGACTCACTACAGTCCAGCAATATATGTAGTTTTTAAACAAATACTTACGCATTTAAGCTTTCAGGAAAAGATATAAATATTCGTCGTTTCCTTTGCGTGTAATAGAGATATGGCAGCGTTGTAAACATGACGCCGATCTAAACCACCTCTAATATATTCGACATATATATATTGAAAGTTTACGCTAGATCTGGTATATTTTAACACATAACGGCAGAAGACAGTTACAAACTGGCATATAAATAATGGATCTTTTGTCTTGTCTATTGACAAGTTTAAATCAATGAGAAATTGTTAGGGCCGGATGCCTCTTGTAAACGAACCTTAAAGTACTTAAAATAAATGAGAATAAAATCAATTTGTTTAAATTAAGATACGGCGGCTTTTTATACAACAAATAACAAAAAATAAAACAAAACATGTGTTATTATTTGCATGATAATCTTCTTAACAATACTGACAGTCGAATATCAACAATAAAAAAGAATAAATTTAAAACGAAAAATGAGTGATAAGGGCGCGAAATGAGGAAACCAAAGATTGAACATAAGGGAACAAAATGAAACATATTGACAAAAATAAAATAACAATATGGTACAAAAATAGTCTGCATATTGTACAATAGAAAAGTTATACTGCAAGTTTAAATAATTAAACACGCCTCTTCTCGTGCAAAGACAGTCTACGAATAACTGATGAACACACTGTTCAGTCTGTAGAACAAATAAAATTTAACCGTTTTATCCGACATATTTTACTAAGTTTCTCAAAAACCCAGCTAGAGCTCGATCGTCAGAATCGAAGAGCCGTGTGACTGAGTATATAAACAGACAACTTTAAATTTTTTGTATTATTATTGCAGGGCACAAATGACGTTTGATAAGAATATATTGAATAGTTTAATGTCCCATATTGAAATGCTTGGTAACGATTACAAATTTTTTTTTAATAAGGCCGCAAGCAAACTTGAAATATCGAATATGCATGCTTCATTGAAAAAAAGGCCTTGGTTTTTGAAATTCATTTTGGTCTCCCTGCTGAGACATAATGAAGACCTCGGAGCATATAAAAGGCATGGGTTTCTGAGTACAGTTTGCGCCTCATAACCCAGCTATGGCATTTTATGGTTACAAAATGTTTTTTTTACGAAATCGCGTCACATATAATGTGCAAAGATCCGCATAAAAAGAAGACATTCAATGTGTAAATTTTGTATTGTAGCACGCAGATTTAAAATACTTACTTGTGCTGTTCAATAAACGATTCCTCTTCCTCCATACAGTTCATTTTAACTTGCGTATCACTTTGACGATATCACACGTCAGTGTTGATAATTATTGTCTGCGCTTCCTTATCTAATGAATGTATTCTTCCAATCTAAAAACTCATTTAGACGACCACTTGTCAAATAACAACGATCTCAGTCATATTGTATTAGTCTTTTAGTGATACAACTGCAAACACACGCAGCTTATTTAATTGCGCCACTCCTAATGGTTAAAGCCTTTTCCTATATTCATTGTTTGTTGATAGTCTAAGCGTACGTCCTTCATTTGTACAGTGTATTTAATTGTCTGACTTCTGACGTTCCTTCCGTACAAAGCATCACAGTTCTCAACTAACTAAACAACAGCAATCTGCATCACTTGAAAAAAAAATATGTTGAAACCATCAAATGACATTTATATTTTTGAATCAACATATGTACAACATCTCCCCTTTACCCAATGTTATTTAAAAACTGCACAACCACTGAACCCGAACCCCAACCCCAACTGACTTGGTTTGACCTCAAAACTCTTAACTTAGAAAAGTATGATGGCCAAGAAGGGACATAAGACTTCAGACTTCAGACTTCAGACTTCAGAGATTATTATATGACGTGAATCTTGGAGTCTGGACACTAGCAATTAATGGAACAATCTGATTGGTTATACGCGCTTGCCGACCGGTTAATATCCCCCTGTATTAAGACCGCGGACCGACTAAGCGTAGCTGGGTTTTCAAAATAGAAAAGGTCATACAATAAACAATTATAAAAAGTGTATAAATATAGATATCACAAGAGGAAAACATTACAAATGTCCAATATAGGCTAACCAAAATAGATGAGTTTTTAATTGCATGCTTCATGAATGTTGAGAATCTTGTGGACCAGCCACGGAAAACCTGTGGCGGTCACCATGGCCAAATAGCTTTTTAACTAAGACACTGGAACTTTTAATAGTTTCTCTCAAAAAGAACGCAAGATTACGAGATGGAACAGTGACTTAGCACATGAGATATAATTTGGAGCTAATCCAATAAATTGATAGAGTGCATGCCATATAAGCGTGAAACAATTCCTAACTATTTAGCGCTTAATAGTATTTAGTTATCAACTACATAGTTATCAACTAACTAACAATGCGCCAAGGCATAAACTAAGACACAAAGAAATTCAAAGACACATTACAAGGAATGTTGCACGTTTTGTTTTATTGCACATCTTTTGTTAGTTAGTTGATAACTATATGTAGTTGATAACTAAATACTATTAAGCGCTAAATAGTTAGGAATTGTTTCACGCTTATATGGCATGCACTCTAAACCGTACAGGATAGCCTTGCAATTGTCCAGCTTAGACAAGACAATATGAAGGCAGGAGTTATGATTTCTGTTGATGTTCGCGGTTCAAATATTTTTTTGATTTTACTAATGCTCAGCTGACGGTGACATCTGACGGTGACATGTTTGGGAAACTTTCTTTGCATGCTTCTGGTGTCGATAGTATATAACACCCAGGTTTTGTACAGACGGAGAAAGTCGAAGTACAGGGCTAATTTTTCACTGCTGAAAGTCTTTCATAAGAAAATAAGCACGTACGGCTTTTTCATAACGGACAGCGTTGTACAAATTGGAAAAGCTCCAAGAAAAATAAGAAGTTATATAAATAAATAGCATATATAGCTTTTGTTTAATTAGCACTATTTAGTGCTATTTAGTAAATAGTGTTTCACGGATTTATCGTTTGCACTATAACAACTAGAGTGCACGCACTAAAAGTGTGCAACATAAATACCACTAAATAGTGCTATTTTATGCTAATTCTGTTTTCTTTTGTTTAATTGGTGCTATTTACCACTAAATAATGACAACTGTTGCATACTTTTAGTGCGCGCACTCTAACATCCGAAAAAAATGGTTATTCAACAAAATGCCAAAATTCTGGCAACACTCGATAAAACATTCGCATACCGCATTTCTTCATAACATTCAAATCGTTATGTTTAATACCAGCAAGAATTAACAACAATTTTAAAAGTTATTTAACATGCTCATAATCAGATAACAGTGTTGAGTGGCTACCTTGCTGTCATAGAAACAGTCATATATATCTCAAAAAGTCGCCGAAAGTGACAGTGTTTGTTTCCTTCTTTGTTATGAAAGCTCTAAAATGTTTTATTGTTTTATTTGTTTTGATTATTTGTTTTTTGTGTTTGATCATGTGATCATTTTCACTTCACTCACGAAAAGGCGGCTTGAAACGCTTGAAATGACCGAAAATGTCACACTGAAATTATCTCCATTGTTATCAAAGGTATTACTGACATCTTGCATGTGGCATTGTTATTTACACGGTTCTTAGACAGCCGTCTCGTTTCTGGGGTTCGACATACATGGAATTATTTCAATAAATTAGATAAAAAAGTGTAGCAATTTTTGAATGGGCATCAGGCCGGAGAAAAGTGATCAATCAACAATAATCTATTATTGTAATGCTTGTTGCACCAATACTAGCTTGTACTTCTTTCGAGTTCTTCATTGCGCTTTATTAGCCTCGGTAGCAAGCACAACACATCCGCAAACAATGGAAATCCTGGGGGTTTATCGCCTCATTGCACTCATGATTCTGTATGTCAGCCATTAAAGGACTCAAAGCTGTCATACTGTCAACACATTCATCACAGACACGTACAGCCCTATAATTTGGTTGTCTTCAGTACTTTATTTCTGTATTTCATTTTTCAGAGTTAGCAACCACACTTCCTCTAAGTGTTTGTGAGAGAGCAGCCTTGATATTTCGCTGGACACTTGAGTCGTGTTTCATAGAAAACATAAGTGTGACAGACCAACGGGACTTGTACTGCATTAACAGTATATGCTACCAACAATGATATCATGTCAAACAAAAAAAACGGAAGAGCTAATGTGGAACATGAAAGTATCGCACTCAGTATACGTGGGGTTTTACTCGAGCTCATTTTGGAATATATTGGAATACCTAAAAACGTCACGCGTCACATGTATTTGAAAAGACCACCCGATCCCTTCCAATGATACCATAAATGTGGTTTCGTTGCCCTGGTATCCTGCATCATAAAACCAAACACACATAATAGAATTTCTTTCATGCTTTTACTTTAAAACACAATTCTGTACAACTACCAGTGATAAATGACAACATTTCACGTTGTCATTATATTAACATCACCTACAGAGTCGTTTTCGTATGGGAGAGAAACGGAACGGTTACGATACTGTTGCGATACGACAGAAAATGCGAATGTTTTGGTAGGAACGTTTCTTACGATGCGGTACGGTGTCCCACTCAAATGTACCGATAAGATACGACACTGTTTTCCACTCATGCGAAAACGACTCTATAGAGATTTTGTATGAGTGGAAAACAGTAGCGTACGTATCGTAGCGTAGCCGTAGTATCCAGTGAAACACGTTTATAATCAGCCGAATCGTAGTGGTTTCGCAGCTGTATCGTATCCCACTTTTACGAAAGCGAATCTATCATCGCAATCATATCAGTGTACCAGCCACAGCAGTGATGGATCACATTGAACGGGAACAGTATGACATATATCTTCCTAAAATGGACTAAAATCTTCTTTAAGATTGGTGATTGCTGAAAGTTAATGAAAATTGCCTATTTCATCATTGGGATTCCTGTGTTAAAATTATAAAAATTTTGAGGCATTGAGAACACAACGCTCTCCCCAGCTCATGCACGAAGAGGCTTTAGAACAAAACAATCAATGGATGTCTTTTTTCAAGGTAAGACTGGCTGTGGTTATGTGACATCACAGATAGCCCAATTAACGAAGACACTGTTTGAACTACCATGAATATTTATACTTGAAGGTTGTCTTGAGTAGATACTTGATGTTAATTTGAGCCACATCGTACACGATATATCTAGTATATGTTAAGACAAAACCAAAAACATAATGAAATACAGTCAATCAATCAATCAATTAATCATTCAATTATTATCAATCAATCAATCAATCAATCACTATCGATCCATCGATATCGATCAATCAATCACCAATCACTGAATCAATCAATCAATTAATCATTTAATCAGCATCAATCGATCCATCAATATCGATCAATCAATCACCAATCACTGAATCAATTAATCATTCAATCAGTATCTATCGATCCATCAATATCTATCAGTCAATGAATCAATCATAAATCAATCAGAGTGCCTAGAGTAGGAATACAACGGACCAAACAGCTCAAAGCTTCACACTGAGGGAAGTCATAGTCATTCATGTGCCGTTACTTCAATAGTTTCTTTTTGTGTTATGGTTGGCACATTGACAACAATTCGTTTGTGGCGTGATTGTGACTATCCCTAAAAGTAGGTATATTCTTATCTCACTAAATTACTAATACCACAATTTGCACAATATTACAGTCTTGCAACTGGTTGTCCTCATGTCTGGCTGAATAACGAAACGCTGTTTATTCAAATGACGTGTAATAAGTCTTGGAAAGTGAAACTAAGGTTTACATGCCACAGAAAGAGACACCATAAGTGGGTTGTTGGAATTTTGCACTTCATGTGTGACAACACGAGAGCATTGGGCTTTACACTTATCAGGGGACTCCTTTTCATTCTATTTTTGAAATGAAGTTATTTCGGAAACGGAACGTGATTGGCCAGATTGCAGGAGGCGCGGTCGCACCGTCAAAACATCTTAAAACAAAAGTGCGGAGATTGTTAACAAGTTTCTAAAAAATAGCACGAAGAGTAGAGCCATGATGAGGTCCGGGAATAAGTTTTCTTATCTCATACTCTGTTGGTGACAACAAAAGCGAATGCCTTTAAAAAGATTTTGTCCACACTAAGGCGTGCATCGTTGACACAAAAACTGTAAAAAAATCTAAATGACGAAAATGATTAGGAACTGTTTTAGTTCCGTGCAGATTAGTGTGGACAGGAGGTCTCACTTGATAAAAAAAAACATGCGTTTTCAAAATCAACCGGGTTAGAATGGACATGGCATTGGACATTTTGATATAGAAAGAATGGCCAGCTCATCAAACAACAAAAATAAAGTAATCTTCAAAGGATACTCATTGTAGAGCAAGCTTGAATTGTTCACACCAGACTGTACGCCTTTGCCTTTGGGTACAATAGTGCCATCATCAAGTAATACAACGCCATCAGGGTCAGGTTGTGTGCTACCCAATCCTAATAACAAACATGTCCCATCAATATCAGTATCATCTTTGAAAGTCATGGCATTACAGTAAACGTCAATGTGCAGAGCTTGGTTAACACAAGCGATAAAAGAATAAGCCTCAAGTGTAATTTTAAATCCAGTCTCTATACAGAAATCTTTTCCACATTGCTTTTTTTCGGTTACTATTTTCTAGAGGGAACACAAAAAATTGGATATGAAAGAATTCTGTAAACTATTATTTTACGAGACGGGCGGAGATATGACGTCATTTTGCTACAGCACTATCATCACAATGACAAACGTAAGAGAAGACAACATGGCAAGCTCTGGTTAAACGAGGCAACATTGTTGCGCGCAAGAAAATGTTTCCGGCATGTTTGAAAACATTTTTGTTGCGGAAACAGTTTCAACAGGTGGCTGAACCAGACAACTTCGTGCACGTGGAAACATGCGAGCGCGAGCGATATTACCGCAACACGGTTGCCTCGTTAGCCAGGGCTTTCGGTTCGACTGACATTTTTGTTTTACCTGACTATAAATACAGAAAGTAACTACCAAAAAGACGTTTTTGCGCATGTTCCCAGCAAAAGCCCAAGCTGCATCGGGGGACAAAATAGAGGACACAACTGTACATTGTACATTTTTTCAAAGTTCCCCTCATTTAAATGCTGTTTTGTCAAGTGAACAATCTCGGCAACAGACCAACATTGTATAAGGGAAAGTAAGGGAGTGACGACGGTACTCAGAAATTGTAAAAAAAAAACTGTAAAAGTGAGTCATTGTAATTTGTCCCCCGTTTAAGTGATTTATGCTGAATTTGTTATCATCATCATCGTCACTGATCGCCCTGATGTCACCGTAAGTATATGGCATGTTATCTGCATAACAGACATCTCACCTTTCACGCTGTGTTTTCCCTTCGGCAATTTAGTGACATAGCTGGCATTTTTCAACTCGTGCCTAACGAAACATTAACACAGAATTATTTATACTGAAACAATACTTAAAGATATTGATTCAAATTATCTAGTTCAACAAGACAAATGTACTACAAGCTAAAATTCTTTAAAGCTACAAGCTTAAATTCCTAACAGCTACAAGCTAAGATTCCCCAGAGCTACAAGCTAAGACCCCTAGAATGTATAGTTAAGCCATGATAGCGCCGATCTGGGTTCCATTCATATATAGTTGCTATGTGAACTAAATCGTTTAGAGTGTTATTCTCTCTCATCTCACAGGGATTCTATTCAGATTGTATGGCATAGTATATAGAAGGTAGAGGCACTAAGTATCATCTCAAGAACAGCCGCTATGTGGATGAGATGCACAATATATATTCATTTCTATGTGTGATTGAAATGTTTGTTTCATTTGTTTGTTTGTTTATCCATTTATTGTTTAAAAAAACATCGAGTTCTATTGCGCACATTTGCAATTCATGTTTGAATTCACTTACATGTTTCCAAGAGCTACTTCACAGAGTAGAAGTAGACCCGTGTTGTTAGTTGGAGTAGTTCGGCAGTAATTAGCAGACTATAGTAATGGAAATAAAGCAATATGAGCAAACTAATAATCAAGATCGGTTGTAATGGCAAAAAAGAAACGAGCTACGCCCAATCATAAACTGAATAAAAAATAAATTCCTCAGCAAATTATGAGCAAATGAGCAATTTAAAATGAACACCTTGGATATTGGTGTTTGGATTTACGCTAGTATGTGACCTGTTCTCCTTTGAATAGTGCAATGAAACGCGGCTAAAACAAACTAGCAGCCAGACATGATTATTTTCGCTGTTTGTATCTGCATTTTTTTTTTTTTTTTTGGGGGGGGGGGAGTAAGTGGAGGTTTACTTAATCCATTCATTAGAATATCCAAAAAACAAGACAATCAAAAGCGTCTTTCTACTCACCTTAGATGCCATGTCTGTAATGAAAATAAAGACAGTATTATTAGTATTATTCAAGTACACAACAAAACACAATGTGTAGGCAAGCTAAATTTACTTACCTGCAAAATAGACTCCTTTACCAAACATGTACCCAGTCTAAGGAAAAAGTCAATAATTATCAGACTGTTATAATATCGTAGTGAAACTACTTTTATGGCGGTTTTACAGTTTTTTGTTTTTGTTTTTTTGTTGTTGTTTTTTAAGGTAGTTTAAATGACTTTACGACAGAATGTGATCGTCAATGTCAACATCGACCACATTTTGAGTTTGAAACCCAAACACTTCACAATGTCATGAAACATTAAAGCCTACAGGATCATTGACGATACTGTGGTGGGTGATGTATGAAGAAAGCCACCTCTACAGGCAACTTTCACTGTTTCTCTTCCTCAGGATCCCTGCGATTCCTTCGGTTAATTTTGCCTTAACACAGGAAATCCAACAAGCTGACAGAAGGAAGAGTGGAAAGATGCTGGGAATTAGACGAGACTAGGGTCAAGATACAGGACATCTGATATTCTTCTTAAGCAAACAATGATAGAAGCTGCTTGCATGGCCATGTGCATCCCTATGTGATTCGATGGACAAAAGCTGGCAAGTTACATTTAAATTGTCTGGGGATAATTCCTTTGCATATGACGTAAATAAAGAACAGGGTATTGTAAGTTGTAGAGTTGTCTTGCTGTTTTTTTTTACTAACATTGAAAGATAATAGGATTGGGCTGCCTGTGATTTCACATCCATGCACGACTGGCCTTCTCCATTGTAGCACAATACTTTACATTGAGACAACCAATTATATTAACATGATTATTAAAGAATAATTGCATGATCAACTGTTACTTACCACAGGAGCCTCAGGAGGGGCAATACGTAATCCTTGTGATAAAATACCAGCATAGTTAGTTGTAGACGAACCATGCCATAATAGCTGGCGATTATGAAGCTCCTTGAAGGGTTTGTATCTAGCATATTCACCGTCACGATCTACCTTGAAAACCTGACATGCAAGAAAGGTTGAAAATATGTCAGTTTGGAGGGGAGGGGTAAGACAGTGATGAAGTGAGGAAAGGATGGAGTTGGTGTAAGTAGCAAGAAAAGGACACAAGGATAAATGTACCAGACAATAAATCATAATTGGAAGAACAGGGAACAGAATCAGCAAAGGAGTTGGAGTCCAGAAGGGTAAGTGGACTCAAGGATAGGATGGTACAGTACATGCAAAGCCAAATGATGAAGGGGGAAAATCTCAACACAAGACGATGGACTCAATATGAAATGGAGGTCTTCTTTAAATTGAAATACTTGAAAATATATATTTTAACAAGTTAGAAGTGTTCCTCTCCAAAATAAAGAGGAAGACTTACATCAGTCACTTCTAAACCATACTGTTGGTGAGTGGATGCATGGGTGTTCTTAACATATTCTTTGATCATATTGAACTCATCAGAAGAAGTATCCACAACCTAAGGAAACAAACAAAGCACAATCAAAATTATAAGAAATGTCAATAACAATGTATGGGAGATGTACTCTTTGCAATGATGTTAGGTTTGTTGTTAGAATGGACAGATCTACTGCTGTATTCATTAACTATCAACTGAGCTCCTACTTTTCGACTATATTACTGCAACTACTATGTTTATGGATTTTACCTCCTTTTTCACAAATGATGCAGATCGTGAAATAAAGGTGTACCTGATTTTACATTGCTAGCTCAGTATTCAAATGAATTAAAACTGACAAATCTGCGGCCGATGCTACATTTTAACTATAAAAACTACTAAAGGTTACACTCAACAGAAATAAAGAACTGAGCATCAAGCAATCAAATTACCTCTAGTTTGGTGTTGAGTTTTTCATAGTTAACATCAATAGGATCCTTCTCTTTCTCATCTTCACCCTTATTCTTTAGCAGACTATATGCCACTTCAATGTCTAGTAGATTGTCAAGCATACTCACTTTGGACTACACAATACAAAAACAAATAAATCACAAAGAAAATGTTGACATTTACTGAGATGCTCCAATAGTACTGCTGATGTGAAAATAATAATTGATGGAACAAATAAATATCGGTGAGTGACTTTACACTGTGATGGTGTAAAATAAAAACGAATATTACTAACAGAGTGCAAAAAAGAAATCCATGAAACACTGTTTAGTATTTTAGTATAAAATAACTATAATGATGAAACAAAAGAAAATAGAATTTGTACTACAGATTTACTGTTTACACTGTTTTAATACTGATGTTATTGACTTACATTGATCAGGTCCATATTGTCAAGCATTGGCGGTTTACGCATACCAAAGTCATGTGGTATTAAAGTATAGAACCGGTTAGATGCATCTAGGATAGCATTAGTACTACCACCCTCTGAAACAATCTGAACAATACCACAAGATCAAATAAATCATAATAATGGACTTTTTAGTCTCTAGGGTATTTAGCATTTCTACTAATTTGGGAGACTTTCTCTCGACATACTCTTTATCCTTACAGTCATTCACTATTTTACAGACATCTTTGCACACAGTTGATATTGCAAAAACCAGACAACCTGAAGAAAAACCTTTGAGGCATAGGAGAGAGAAACAACTCTTATAACAAACTCTACTCCCCGTCCAGAAACCTGGACTCGACAAGCTCTAGCCCAGACCATAGCTGCAGTGAGAGGCTAACCCATGTTCAACCACCCATACCTGTGCGTCAGAACATTATTACTTCATGATAACAGGAAATCAGAATAAAGATGACCAAAACATGTATAACAGGGGATCATTTATATTTGTACTTAACATTATAATTCATGCTAATCATGTGTGACTGTTCTGAAGCAACCCTTAAATAGTACAATGCTATATGCATCTGTACAGTTCAACCTCCCCTTCCCCCTCAATACCAATGTAAGTTGTTTTTACTGACATACTATTTGGGACAAAGACAATATATCATCAATAATCAAACAAGTGGAAAGGAAATACATCGGAATATAGAAACAATGTGATCACAACCATTTGTGTAAATATTTCTCAGTGTAGCCAGTAGTTTTGTTCAAGATTGTATGTATGTTTTAGGAACAGTATAGTTATGATTACCGTGATAACCTGTGAAGTGAGCTCTGGCCAATTCTCACTACTTTAAATCCCATGTATTTTTGTCCATCCAAAAAAAACATTAAAAAACAAAACTTTACATTTTGAAAAAAAGATAGACACAGTTAATGGTTTACGTTGCCATATTTTTGTAAAGTAATTTCTAATTTAGATGTTCTGCTAAAATACCATAGATCTATTCAAAATTCATTTCTTGAAGGTGGGCCTGGAACCATACATTCAATTATTTTTCTTTTCATTTTTTCATTCAAAAATGATGAATTGAATAATAGAATAATGCAACCATTCTTCAATGCTAGGAGATAAGCTTGAGCTGTTTTGACAGTAAAGATGTATGTATATTACAAACCTTCTGTGCTTCACTTAGAGTACTATAAGCCTGTTCTATTTGCCGTCGAGTAAGTTTACCAAGTGGCATTTTCTTTAAATCAATCTAAAAAAACAAAATAGAAAATGTTATCGAGTGAGAAAACCCTGGAGGCATCAAGAAAAGAATGTGGACATGGGTTTAGTAAGTAATAAATCAACATAACTTACACATTTCAAACCAGAAAATTATTATTAAATAAGATTAGTTATTTCTGTAGGCACTGGAGCACAGATTACATCATAATTAAAAAAAAAAGATTCTAAATCAAACACTAAAACAAAGAAGCAATAGAATGTGCACAAAAGTTTTCTGTAATAAATTATGCAGAAAATCCCAAAATTAGGAAAAAGCTCACTCTAACGGTCTTCTGATAATCATAACAACCAACTGAATTTCATTAATGGAAAATATTTTTGTGAGACAAACCTCAAATTCTACCATGGCTTTTTTCATGGACTCAATGTCAAAGATCATCTTGATAAGTTCTTGAACTTGTTTTGGTAGTTTGGATTGACTGCCTGGCTTAATACCAGAATTCTGTAGATCTTCATTATCCTGAAGGTTGAACAAAATCAATGTTACCAATGACTCATTTATTATCACATTCATCATCTTTACAATCATCATGATCATTATAATCACAAACCTAAACCATCAGCTATTTATTGTGCAGCAACAAGCTATCAACTGGAATATTTAAATAAAAACTGACAGAGATAATAATTGTTGTTGCCACAAAAAAATCTGTCCCCAGACTGGATTCAAACAGGTTACCATTTATTAAGTGGTTGTTGGGCAATCTACTGTCAAGGCCTGGTCATAAACTTGTATTCTAGACAGTACCTGGCTGCATATAATTTAGTCATGCTAAAGAAGAACATTTTGCCCTAATATAAGCCTTCACGTTCAGGAAAAAACATTTCCACTGTGGACACAGTGTCTCAGTGTGGAGTGCACCTCTAGTAATTGAGAAGTCAATGGTTTAAATCCAGTTGTTGGTAGATTGTTTTTATTTTCAGTTTAATTCGATCTTGACATTTTAACCCTAATTCAAACATAATTGTGGTTACCATCAATGTCACACCAAACAGCAAATTCTCATGATTACAACTAGTGTGACTCACCTGACCATAGTCAATATCTAATGGGTAAAACCTATTGGGGTATTTAACAAATGACTTCCTTTTGGTCCATTCATTTCCTGCGTGGAAATATATGAGTATGTGTTAGTGGTTATCGTCCCTGTATTCTAGAGGAAATAGAAAAATTTTGAATACGAAAGAAATGTAAAAACTAGTATTGTCCGAAAAGGGGGTTAAATCTCATCTTGTCTCAGGGCTGTTTCCACAGCACTTCTGGCGGAGGCATGCATCAGTTGTTCCGGCAGCCGAAAACAGAGCAAATTAAGTAACAGCAGCAAACACAAACAGCAGCAGTAGAGGCAGTAAAGAACAGTTGCAAAGAGTATGAAAAAATCAGCAGAAAACAGTGTCAGTACCAGTACCAAAGTAGTAGCAGCACTATTATCACAAGTAACATGCAATTGGTCAGTCTGGTAGACATCATGCAGGGTCCAAGACACACTCATGGCAAATTCATCTATATTTGGATTATCCCATCTATTTAAATACAACTCATCCTAGCCACGCTCGGTTGAGCATAGTGAATAAGAACGTAAATTCATCTTTCTAGCATCACACAAGTTATGTTTCTTCTCAAATGTATTTCATTACGCATCAGACAAAAACACAATATGCTAAGAATTGAATCAACAAGTGTCAGTTCATTTGTTTACCTGTCTTTTCAAGGTATAGTTCACAGAACCTGTCAATTGCATCACTCTGTGATCCTCCCATGCTCTGTAGGATACAAATAAGTACACACTCAGACAATCAACAGAGAAATTTACATATATCAAAATTAATGATTACGATTAGATTAAGTTACTCTAACATTCATGAGTATAATTATGGATTATGTTTTTTTTAGGATCTGAAGCAGTATAAAGCTCAGTAAATAACATCCTAGTAAAAACGCCAAATGTTAATGGTCTGAGTAAATGCTTTTATTTATGCAAAGTGCAAAGAACATAATTAAATACACCATGAGATACCTCAAGCTTGGTTCCTCCAATGGTTGTCCCTACACGTCCCCATGAACGAAATAAGTAATGTCTGACCAAATAATGATGTCAATTAATATCATGATATCAATCATAAGAAACTAAAATTATTGACTAATTCAATTCAGTAATTCAAAATTGAACAAACTATTTAATGGATTATGACTGAATGAATGAATGGATGGATGGATGGACAATGAATAAATAAATGTCGAATGAATGACTGAATGATTGAATGAATGAATAAATGAATGAATGAATGAATGAATGAGTGAATTAATGAGTGAATGAATGAGTGAATATGTATATGAATGGAGAAATGAATGAATGAGCAAATGAAAAGATGTTCAAATGAAAGAATGTTAATCATTTAAAGAAGATTAAAAAGACATTGATGATGTCATCATGCTATACCTTTTCCCTCTATCTTCTTTTAATATCTGTAGTTTGTAGTATGAATTTGTTCCTCTTACTATATCAACCAATCCAAGTATTGCATTGTAGATTGAATCCTTAACCTCAAGAACATGACAAGTATCTTCAAGCCCTAAAATCAAATAGCTACATTAATCTATCACTATTTCTTATGAATGCATTTGTTATGTTTTTAATGATTTTTTTTTAATGAGAATTTTTTTTCCTTTATTGTAAGTAAATCTAACATATAGCAGAAACCCAGCAGATGCCATTTCTGATGACCTTAAAATTCAACATAAAAGTGAAAAAAACTTGAATATGTTTAAATCTCAAACAATTCAAGTTTGAATTTCATTGAAGATTTAATTGTTGTTCATTTATAATTATTTATTTGCTTCTTTTTTATGTTATTTTATTTGCAAAGAATAACACTTGCTCAGAATGCATTCTGGATATAATGTCAGATTATCAAAACTCATTATGATAAACTGTATTATACAAACATTGTTCTACCTGATTCAGGATCAACAACAGCTCCTCCTTTCACAGACAATGTAACTTTCTTCTCATGTACACCTGAAAAATAATTAATTATAGATATCAAGTAATAATATATAGGTATTTTTGATAGTGAGAGCAAGTCAGTTAGAGATCATGAGACAACAATGAAGAGTAATTGTGACTTTTGTGTACTATATTGTTAACAACAACAGACTGATGAAAAACATTATGCAATAATCGCCGCAAATGAAGACTCGGGGCACATACATGTTAACTAAGTTCAGGCTGGGGTAGATCCAGGATTGTTTTCAGGAGGGGGTGTAACGTCATCAGGAGTGGTGCACTACCCAGTAAGCATGAAATACTGAGAATATTTTGGAAAAATATTTAAGAATACAAAGAAATCGTTCCAGGAGTGGGTGCACACCTCCTGCACTCCTTCCCTAGATCTGTCACTGAAGTTTATGGACAATTGTCATTGTCAGTGCCTTGTTTGTCAGTACCCATTACTACACGCCTAATGAACTCTCCTCACCATACATTAGTTTGAACTATCCCTAGCTCATGATAAACAATATATTGCAAGTATGTATCTTAAATTATATGAGCATCAAGCCAAATTAAATCACATATATCTATATTATATATCATATAACATGTATGATGAATGTAAACATAGTTTATTAAGTTGTAATAGTTGGTATAATGTTAACTATGTTAATCAAATTTTGATTTGATTTGGCTAGACGACTACATAATTTATTATCAAACAGATTGACACATACCTGACTTAAAAGGGTCGTTGTATTTTGTAGGTCCATCCACACAGCTTAATCCCTATTGATATAATATAACCTGTGGTTATTTTTGTTCATATTGTCATCATAACCTAAATCCCAGCCATCACCATTATTAATACCATATCAATATTGACATCACTTAAACACCAAAAAGAGATGTGACCAATATTACTATTGCAAAATCACTATCATGAGCGCATCTGTAAATACTGAATCAGATGCAGCATTCATCCTGACTTGCATAAGGTTTAGCTTGAAATACCTCAGGCCAAATTACATCTAATACATATCTTACTTACATAAGGTATATCTTACTTACTTGGATCAATGTTCGTGAATTAATCATGAATTTTTACAAGCGTTAATTATTACAATTACTATATTATCAATACTGCTATCTTATAATAACCATCATCATCATATTCAACACTTATAAAATTCATGAATAATTAATGAACCCAGAACAATAGAAAATCACTACCGTGAAGGCATTTATATATTTTATACAGAAATCGTCCTGATTTGCATAAGGTTTAGCTTGAAATATCTCGGCCAAATTAAACCTAATTTCAAAAACATTACTCTAGAATAGCTGCATTAATCTAGACATTTTATAAGTAATATATTACAGTATTCACGTCCGATCTGTATGGAATATAAAATGTCTCGCCTTCTGCTTGACATTGTATATTCCTCACAGATCGGCCGCTCACATTGTATATATTACAAATAAACACAAATAAATCTTCATCATTATCAAGATGACTATCATCACCATCAACACATCTATCATGACCATCATCACCATCAACACATCTATCATGACTATCATTATCATATACAATTATTGTAATCAAGATGACTATCATCACCATCAACACATCTATCATGACTATCATTATCATATACAACTATTATAATCAAGATCACTATCATCACCATCAACACATCTATCATGACTATCATTATCATATACAATTATTGTAATCAAGATGACCATCATCACCATCAACACATCTATCATGACTATCATTATCATATACAATTATTATAATCAAGATCACTATCATCACCATCAACACATCTATCATGACTATCATCACCATCAACACATCTATCATGACTATCATTATCATATACAATTATTATAATCAAGATGACCATCATCACCATCAACACATCTATCATGACTATCATTATCATATACAATTATTGTAATCAAGATGACTATCATCACCATCAACACATCTATCATGACTATCATTATCATATACAATTATTATAATCAAGATCACTATCATCACCATCAACACATCTATCATGACTATCATTATCATATACAATTATTATAATCAAGATCACTATCATCACCATCAACACATCTATCATGACTATCATTATCATATACAATTATTATAATCAAGATGACCATCATCACCATCAACACATCTATCATGACTATCATTATCATATACAATTATTATAATCAAGATGACCATCATCACCATCAACACATCTATCATGACTATCATTATCATATACAATTATTATAATCAAGATCACTATCATCACCATCAACACATCTATCATGACTATCATTATCATATACAATTATTATAATCAAGATGACCATCATCACCATCAACACATCTATCATGACTATCATTATCATATACAATTATTGTAATCAAGATGACCATCATCACCATCAACACATCTATCATGACTATCATTATCATATACAATTATTGTAATCAAGATGACCATCATCACCATCAACACATCTATCATGACTATCATTATCATATACAATTATTCTAATCAAGATCACTATCATCACCATCAACACATCTATCATGACTATCATTATCATATACAATTATTATAATCAAGATGACCATCATCACCATCAACACATCTATCATGACTATCATTATCATATACAATTATTGTAATCAAGATGACCATCATCACCATCAACACATCTATCATGACTATCATTATCATATACAATTATTGTAATCAAGATGACCATCATCACCATCAACACATGGGTCATGACTATCATTATCATATACAATTATCGTTAATCATCAACATCATTGTTAACATCATTACGACCAATCTACAATACCTTGTTTTTTCCCCATGTTACAATGCTATGTTGAAGTAATTTCTGGTTAACATTTGCACCTTTAATTTCCCCAAGAAATGCTTCAGCCACCACAGGAATGTCCATTGTCTCTGCAGATTGCATTTTTTTGCTCTTCTTGTTAACTTCAGCTGATCAAAAAGCATTTATATGTGATGATTACTTCAAGGGATATTGTTCATATTTTTTTAATTGAATAGACTTCCTGATACATTTTAAAAGGAAATTTAATTGAAATGATAAAATACAGTAAAACATTTGATTAACATTATCAAACATCATTAATCAAACATATAAATGTTAAGAATGTACACATGAATAATAAATGAGGAAAATCTGAAAAAATCTAAATACAATAGCAATAAAAACATTTAAAAATTTCGTCAGATAAAAGAAACAATGGACATAGCTATGTTTTATAATCATGGTTAATCAGCTCTACTCCTTCTGTAAACATCTATTATAATTCTTGGCAGTCTATTGGAACCCAATGGTTCCCCTGCACCTGGTTGAACACCATCTTGGATTGCCTGAATTGTGACTGATCTGTACACTACAACTATTGTGAGCCACAGCTGAAAGCCAAGTGGCAGGACAAACAGTAGACAAACTGCTCTAGATAGGACAGCAGGCCCCTTCACCAGAGGTATTCCCCCCAACCCAATCATTCCTTACTCCTTCAACAATAGGCGATTTTCATTATGGCATCATTATACTACCAAGACCACAATTCTTTGCAAATTCTCTTTCAAATTCAAATTTGTAATCTCTGTGGAGATTAGCAAAATAATACCATGATCACCTCGCATTCTTTTGTTTTACGCGGGATTTACAATCCTGAATTTCACTCATGCATAGACATGAGGGAAATTTAGAAGACAAAGAAGTCCTTTGTCTTTTACTAAATTTCCCTCTATTTAATATATGCAAGAGGGAAATTTAGTAACTTCAACAAAGTTTCCCTCGCCATTCGGGGAAATTTGATCACTAATTTCCATAGTGTCATGGTATTACTTATAATAATTTGCACTAATTGCGATACAAAGAAAAGTTGTCAAAGAATTCTGGTATTGGTAGTAAACTACGTCATCATGTAAATCGCCTATTCAGAAAACAAGAAAACACCAACATGTATGACAAACACAGGAAAAATTTTGAGATTTCCCACAATGGGTTTATTTTGGGTTATCATTGGGAAAATGCTACAAAACCCAATATTGGGTTCAAATTAACCAATATATCCCCATTAAATGAGAACATTTCCCATGCAATTCCCATTTTGAAGACTTGGGAATTCAATTTTTTTCATGTGATAATATTATTAAGAGCTGATTAGATAATGAGGTGACGGTAATCTAAACACATCTTACCAGCAGAACTGATACAGCAAGAAACTTGAGCAGCAAGTTTATCAACAACTTTTCCACCAAGAGCTTCAACTGCATTGGTTACTTCTGCCTGACTCAAAGATAACAATAGACAATGAACATTATTGTGTAGAAAACAGAAAAGCGCTTTACCCAACTACCTTAGTTAGTTTACTTCAATTTATTTTGGATCATTACATACTTGAGATGTTTTATTTAAGAACAAAGCATGGACGTGGTGACATCATCTTTTATAACAAATGCTTGGATTGGTCCATTGAAAAGAGTATGCACTATCAAGCATTTCAGAAACGTTTTTTAAGCAAAAAAATGTATTATTGCAATATATTATGTACAAATTAATGCATGTTTGCATTTCTAGTTAGCTAAATAACTTTAGCCTCATCAACAAACCTTGGTTTTGGAAAGTTTTCCTATTATTGCTATTTTCTTGTTCAATAATGGTAAGTCTGCTGGTAGACTTGAAGCACTGTTAACAAATCAGATGTAATATTACAGCTTCCACAGTTTTAAGTTTGAAATATGAAATCAATACAAGAAACACTGAACACACAAGTTAGTACTGACAAATGTACTTACGAGTTTTTCTCAATTGTTGCCTTGGGGAAGATCCTTTTCCCTGTTTTTAGTTTTAGGGTCTTTCTAAAAATAAACATAACAAGCAAGGAAAGGCTTATTAATTAGTATTTTAACAAGTACACTATTGAATTCCATAATGGCACAGGCAACCAATGTGGCGTCAAGTCGAATAACATATAAGCCAAGAATAATTATCATTGATACATTGAAACGTAGCATAGAAATTAAAAAAAAACTGACAGTTCTTGCCAACTTCTAAAATTTATATAAATAATCAATGAGATATTTCAATGAATACCCATGACAAATTCTATAACTACTAATCAGAAATACATTTTTACTGACGGAACTCTTTCTCTCTCATTCTATAAAGTAATATTGCTACTGATTCAGAGCAGACTGTTTTTGTTCAATAATTGACCACACCTGTACACACTACAGAGAACAATGACTTTTATAATGTAAAATGAAAAAGATAGCCTAATATGCATTGGCAATCTGTATTTGTGATGGCAGAGGGGTTTACAAATAATTATATGACTATCATAGTAATGCAGAGAATAATGTACTTACAGGATATCATACTGTTCTTTCAGATCATTAGATAAAACCCATTTAGTTCTCTTTGGGTCATGTGTTGTGTAGGTACATTTTGTCCACTCTGACATATTACCAGTACATACATACGAATCATGCCTGAAATGACCAATGACAAACACCCATGCAATATTAAATATATTCCAGAGCCTATCGAAAAACATTATAATCTTAGAAGTAGACAAAGAAACTACAATATATCCTCAAGAACAGAGAGACATAAAAACTCATTTTCACCTAGAGCCATAAGGAAACTAACAAAATGACTTTTTCTTAAGTAAAGACCTTTTCACATTACAATCAACAAAATTAACATTTTAATTTAGTAATTTTCTACCACTTTATATAATCTCATTAATTACTCACAGACACATGCTTTCATATTTACATAGACAGTTTCGTTTATCTATATATTCAAATTTGTAATCCATATCTTAATTCTCAATACATGATTTTGGAAATACAGCTATTATTATGAACAATTACCACCATCAAATCAAATGCTTTAATGTATTTTTATATTGGCAGCCATATTGCATCATTTTAACCACTACCACTAATACCATATTTAGTAAATATTAACAATTAATAGGATTTAATGTGGAATAGTAGAGTATGTGAGTATCAGGTTTCCCGGCCTCAAGGCTCATATTAGTTGTTGGGCACAGCGTTTCTTATCTCGTTCTTAGTTTACTTACGTACCCTACTGACCCACCCTCATTGCAGTTATATTGTGTGTCCCAAATACGGTATGAATTAAACTGCTCATTATGGTCCAAACTTTTCTTGATTCTTATGTTGTTTGATTGAATGTACATTTATTACAGTAATAACACTAGAATCTGAACAACCCACCATCAATCTTCTCATCATCAACTTGACACTGCTTGTATGCATTATCATATCAATAAACCAATACATACTTGAAGACAAGATGACCATCTTTACAGTCAGGACATGGCAAGAGCTTTCCAAAAGCAATACCATCTGTACATCTATCAAGAATCTATTAAAGCATTTCAAAACAATAGCAGTCAGTTATAGGAAGCCTACATAAAGGTATCTACTGGATAAAAGTTATTCACTCCACAGGATTTCTATAGAAATTATACACTGCATAGGGATTTGAAAGGATTAAGGGTGGCGTAGTAGGTTAGTGTGCGGCCTTATGTGAAAGAGGTCACTAGTTCGATTGCTTGTGACCTCACACCCTTGTTTTGCCATCTTTCCTTTCTGTGTAGCTTGTATGAGCTTTAAATACTCATAAAATGGAGCATTGATGGAAAGAGATGAGTAAAATGAGCACATCAACAACTATCTGGAAGATTAGCTTTGACTAAAGGGACTCCTGACATTAAATACAGGGCATCTGGTATAGTGCGGCAAAAAATCCAAAATTATGCGGCACCTATCCCTTCATTATGCGGCAATTAGGACCAATTATGCGGCAAATTATGCGATTTTATATAAATCAATATATATGATCATTTTGATTGATTAAATGTAGTTAACAGTGTCAGATATAAATCCCATAAGCAAATAAAATCCTTTACTCCCTCTATTATATCCATATGCGACTATTTTTTTAAGGGATAGTTTAATTATTTGTTTATTTATTTAGTGAGCGCAGTTATAGCTATAGCTGAATAAATAAACAAACAATTAGATTATCCCTTATTCTTTTTAATATAATAAGCATAACTTTATTTCCTACTTCCTACAAACGACGCACGTAGCAGAGGATTGTTAGTGCATAAATACATGTTACCTATGCTTAATTATATTGAATAACTCCCTGACAAACTCTACAGAGTTAGACGAAATGTTTTGGAGAAACAAAAAAGTTTGCAATCAATTTCTGCATCAGTAGTGCTGCTCACTGGTTTATATTAAAAAATTAAAAAATTTTGAAAAAATAAAAAAATAAAAAATAAAAATTTGAAAATTTGAAAAGTAAAAAAAAATTAAAATTAAAAAAATACAAACAATAAAAATAAAAAAAATAAAAATTTTAAAAAAGTAAAGAAAATTAAATTTAAAAAAAATTAATTAAAAAAATATGTGAATTTGTCAGCATCAATGATTGGTTAGTCACTCAAATAAATAAACCAATCAAAAACGATGTTATTTTGGCCCGCTCTCTGCTCTGTCCTGCAAGGAATGCCTTGTAGATCGATCCGCATCGTGTTTTTGTATTGGAAGTTTTTTACATTTTTATGGCTTTTTCAAGGTAAATTGCTATTTAAAAGTCGAAATAACCTCCTATTTTAGATTTAAAAAAATATTTCATCAAGGATTTATGTTTCATTCGGAAACATTTTTCTTAAATTATGCGATTTTTCTTCAGTTGTGTGATTTTTAGGAAATTATGCGATTTTATGCGATTTTGGTCTGATTGTGCGAAATCGCATCATCGCACTATACCAGATGCCCTGTTAAATATGGTTAATTGTACTTTACTTTTATCTCCTGTTATTGGGCCAGTTGTATGTAGCCCAAATAGCCCTTTCCACCAGATAAATCCCTATCCCACAAATAAATTCTTCGAAGAAATCCTATGACAAGGATAACTTTTTCCATGCTTCATTGGCCCCAGTGATATTCAGACTAATTGTAACTGTAACTGTAATTGTAACTGGTCCCAGAGGAATGTTCTTGTCTGTCACCACTCAATAAACGTCTACACAGTTGTTGTATGTAAAATCCCCTGTTTATTCGTCATAGCTCGATTCCACTATAACCTGGAATGCCTAGTTGAGCCGAATGCTCTGCTTTTGTGTTTCTATATTTAGTAAATTACGTCACACTCTAGAACATTCCGAATGTATCCAAATATAGCATATTACATAATGGTGAATGTTCTAGAACTTACTTAGGCATGACTACAAGCATGTACAATACTGATTCTAGAAACTTCCAGACAACTCAAACATCTAAAATATACTAGAACAAGATAATCACTATACTGATTAACAGAAACTACTAGTAAGAACGTTCTACATGTATATTATGAATAATTGGAATGTTCAGGATTTAGGTTTGTCACATTGTCAAAGACGATGGTATTACCAGTATTGCTGCTTTAATATCAAGGGGAGTGATTTGTTTTACATATATAGCTGAAATTGCCATTGCTGGTGTGCAACAGTAAGAGAACACGACTGCATGCAGGAATCAATGATTGTGAATGACTTACCGATGTCTCGCCACCCATTGTGCTGAGTCCATTATCGTCAAGCATCTCTCTTAGTGCTGTCAATGGTATATTTGAACTCAAGTCATCTCTAATCTTCCATAGTAGTTTACTTTGTTCCTGGTAATTATATATTAATCAGTATCAGGCTGGAGACCACCCAACCCCCCCAACCCCTCACCTCACATACAATGTTGACCACAGAACGTAGATGTGAAAGTAACCATGGTACATTTGCTACTCAACATTGTATTGGAGGGAGGGGAGGGAGGATCAAACTGCAATAAGTGAAAAAAAATCTATTTGTCCCATATATTTTGTCTACTATTGTAAGATTGCATACTATAAAATGATAGTTTACAAATTAATATAACACTGGGTTTTACCTTGAGTGCTTTCTCTTCTGCTTCTTCTTCAGCAGTTTTTTGCTTTTTCTGAGGTTGTTCATCATCTTCTATTTTACGTTTCTTCCCTTTGGTCGCCTTAGTTGCTTTGGTGACTCCTAGTTTCTTCTTTAGCAAGTCTTGGTCTTTCTTTTCTAGTTGGCTAAAGCCTGTAAAGCAGTCTGCAGTAACACCAGAGTCAACTTCAAGATTTGGTCTTTCACTGATAAAGCAGTCAACATGGTGCCATCTTGGAATCAGTCCGACATTCATGGGGGCACTGGAGTCTAAGGATGGTTCCATCATCTTGGCCAAACGAAGCTCTCCCTAGATCAAACAATAATAATTATTACAGAAAATAACTATAGATTTAATCAAATTAAAAATATTAATAAACTATTGACTATTTACTATATGAGATATCCTGTTTGTTATATTTCTGAATTTCATATTTTATGTGTTCATTGGCAATGCACTGCAAGCTGATTCACTTACAATTTGGAGATATTTGCTTTTTGTAAATATGAATTATCATCACTATGATGAAGATGATTTAAGCCATTGCTTGAAAAAGCCAAAACATTAGCCTAAGGATGACACAGTTAATTTTTGCAAAAGGTCACAAGTTCAATTCGCAGTACATTGTAGCTTCACATCGTCATTTCAATTTCGAGCTCTACTCTGTGTAGCTTGTGCTTTAAATACCCAAGCATTGATTTAAAGAAGGGAAAAAGTGTCCACTGTACAGTTGACTTCCTGGGAGACAAGTGTAATACAGTACTGAAGGAACTGTCAACATTAAATATAGCTGCTTTTCCTTTTCAATGAAATTCCAACACAGGGTCTTTGCATTGGTGGTCCAATGTCCTACCATCTGAGCTAGAATGTAATTAACTGAACTGGAGAATAGACCCAAATAATATGCTAAGACCACACCTAATTCATTCTGTTTGATGAAGTTTTCAACATGACAGGAATATAGCAAGCAAGGAGTATTTATGAATGTGGAAAATTGCCCTTAGCCTTAATCTGCAGCCAAACTTTGTGGAAAAAAAATCATATAAAGCAGAAGAAATATTGTGACAGACTTTAAAAGAGATTTCCAACATCAGTGTTAAATACAATATAGTTAAAGGATCTGATGCAGATTTTATGAGACCAGAAATCTAAACAGTTCCAACAAGATGATATAGACTTTAAATGATTCCTCTCTGACTGCTGACAATAACTCAGGGATGAATAATGTCTAGAAAGTCTGGTTCAAGTCAGAATAAACAAACAAGGACTTTGTTCAATGACAGCTTTCTCCACAAGCACTGAAGAGCAAATGAAGCTAGATTATTGATAGAAAAAAAAATGATCTGTTCAGTAGTAGCTTTGAAATAATTCTTAGGAAAATAACAAGTTTTTTAATTTCAAACATGTTTTGGCATGACTGCCATCATTAGTGGATGTTGTTGTTAATTACAACTAAGTAGGATCTAGATTATATTAATTATAGTAAATCAAGCATGTTAGAATATTGTGCATTAGAAAAAAACAATAACTAATATATAGTTGAATTACACAATAAGAGCAAGCTTTGTGTGTATAAGTTGTTGATTTAGGATATCTTGTTCCCACTTAATATGCATTGCCTCTTTTAAAATCAGTTTGAGTGGTGTCAATATTAGTGAATCTTTAGTCTGAATTTGCTTCTTAACACTCTGATGAGGCATTGCGGTGTTTACTTTAAGGATATGGGAGTTCTTATCCCCAGAGAGATGTTCTTTTATGCATGTTTTGAGATGTCGACGCATTTTGCCGATATAGCAAACATTACAGTTTGCACATGTAAATTTATAAATACCACCCGCCCTCATATCCTTGGGGATTATATCATTAATGTTGAATAAGCTACCTACTTTACAAGTGGTAAACACAATCTTAATATCGATGTTCGAACAATATTGCCCCACTAATTTGTTGATCTTTTTTTGTGTAACATTTGAGAACTCACCGATGTAGGGGAGTTTGTAAAACCTAGTGTTGTTATTACTATGTGCGTTGTCTAAGTTGGATTCAGGACACTCTTAAAGCAGAAATCTTAAATTGAGCAAAAGTTTCTTATTTCTAGATCCTGAGACAAGATCGCAGATCTTAAATTAAGCAAAAACCCATTGTTTTACTTAATTTAAGATCTGCTGTCTTGTCTCAGGATCTAGAAATAAGAAACTTTTGGTCAATTTAAGATTTCTGCTTTAAGAGTGGGATTCATAACCTTGTGTAATGGTATATAACTTTGTCAATAAACCCTTGGGGATAGAAATTTTAAACAAACAACTTATACACACCAAGCTTGCTCTTATTTTGTAATTCAGCTATATAATAGTTATTGTTTTTTTCTAATGCACAATATTCTCACATGCTTGATTACTATAAATTTAGATCTTACTTGTAATTAACATCAACATCTACTGTTGATGGCAGTCATGCCAAAACATGTATGGAAATAAAAAACTTGTTATTTTGCTAAGAAAGAATAAAAAATATATTATGACACATTTTTCATTTTTCTTTCTTTTTCTTTCTTCTTCATTTTTCATTATACCCTTAGCGTGTCTCTTATTGTATTTATCCTGTGTGTTACAAGATGCTCTAATGACAATGTTTTTTTTTTTTGCTTTTTACCCATCATAGTTGTCAATTTATTCAATGGCACATCACTGACCTTTTCAATTTTATCCCCACATCCTTTACAAGCACTTCTACTTGACTTGGCATACTCTGCTATCAAGTCTTTATCTTCCTTAGAAACTGCAGCAGCTGCTGCTTTAGACTTTGATGAGGCATTAGCACTAGCACTAGCAGTAGTCCCAACTTTCTCCTTGATCACCTCCTGGTCATCCCAACGTAGTGAGTCTACTCCTCCTATTTCACTGATGTCTTTGGGTTTAAACTTCTTAAAAAAGCAGGATTGATGAAACCAGTTTGGGACCTGTAAAATGGTTTATTTAATAACAATGTAAATTTTGAGTTATAATGTGGTTGTATTGAAACTATCCAAGTGTACACTATAGAATAAAATCTGACAGTTGCAACACCTGTTTTTTTGGCCAAGAACTCTACAACAGTGGTTGCCTTGCCCACCTCTATTTAATATTTTATTTATTTATAAGGCTTTACACATGCATATGACTGTATGAACCCACAACAACAACAGCTCCAATAACAGAGGGAAATGTACAGCACGAAATGAAGATACAAAAAAATTGTTTCTGTTGAATAAAACTTGTGACTTGTGGACGCAATTGAACTAAGTACGGATCGTTCTTAGCTTGCCACTTTGAATGGGTTTACAAACTGCTCAGTAAAAGATTTTTTTTCTTAAAGAAGATGAGTTCAAATAAATTCCACAAATTAAGACATTTCTAGGAACTCAATAAATCGATCTCTTACAAATAGCAATCTGATAAAGCCACTACTGCATTGCTGTGATTTTAAAAGACACAGTATCGACACATGTCGACATAGTATCTAGATAGAAACCACTCTGTTTATTTCCTGAATTCAGAATTTATCAAAATTACTCTGGCCTGCATTTCCATTGGACAAATACAATAATATAAAACCATAAGTTCTCTTTCAAACTCTTAAACCACTTTTTGTATGTAGGCGAGTTAGTATTTTTGTTGTGGCGAGTTGACCGGTGGAGAGTGTGGCGATTCAGTCTGTAGGCGAGTTGACCGGATACCTAAAATAACTTTGCATGCTATGAAGCAAACTCTGTTCAATCATGCGACCAAAATGGTCCAAGGAATGGAATCTTAAGAACGTTGGTTCCCCTTGAACTCTCAAGGACCAGAGTCAAATGAGGGACACATATTCAACACACATCAGAAATTTTATTATCATAAGTCAATTGTATAACTTTTTTGCTTTTTTTTAATTGTATTTGAAATATTTGGTTTTACAAGTGTTGGATTTTTTTAAGTCATATAAAAAACTCTCAAGATGTGTTTTATCAAGTATAAAAACACTGCTGTTTGCTTTTTCTATAGTACATCAAACATGGCTTTAGTCTAATCAAAGTATGCATACTACCTCACTTTTTTTATAACAACTTCTACAGGACTCATGATCCTATATTGAGTCTTTTATAAAACAAAGAGAGCTTCAATTTGCATTTGTGCACCTCTTAATAATTCATAAAATTTTAACACTATAATAATAATAATGATAATCAAAATTTGCATATGAATCTTTCTATCTCATTAACAGTCATAGATACACCAATATTTTCTCTATATTCTAATGAATTTTGAGTTGTTGCTTTAAAACCGGATGCAAGAAAGGATGTTTAACATCTGACATGTCGTTATCCCTACTTGCATTTTGCATAGCATAACTCTCTAATCTCGCATTAAATATACACCTACTAAACGTCTAAGGCTTGCTTACCTTTCCGTCGAAATGCGGTGACTGAAAAACAAGAGAAAATTAAGTTAGAATAGATTTAAAATATATTAGAAATTGTTGACAAAAGTAGACCTCGTACTCCATGTGACATGGCAATGTGACGTCAATCTACCTGAACCATTTTCGCTAAGCGAAGAGAGTCTTTTCCTATGTTGCATTTACACAGTTTACATGAAGATCTATTAGATTTCGCATACTCTGTCTTGTAAGGCAAATCGTCAGACATTTTTGACCGAGACCAAATCACGGGAGCTTCACCAAACAAAAGCCAAAATGGTTGACGCAAGCCAGGAAAACAGACAGGCGTTTCTTGACGGATTGTTTGGTTTGTGATGAACTGTGACGAGCTTGTGATTGGTTGTAATTTCGCGCCAAAATATTGCTTTACTAAAGTCCGTGGAGTGCACTCACTAAAAAGTGTACAACATAAATACCATTAAATATTGCTGTTTTATGCTAATTCTATTTTTGTTTAATTAGTGCTATTTACTACTAAATTGTAAAAACCGTTGCACACATTTAGTGTTTCTGAATCGAATAAATTTACTATCAGGAGTAGTAGTTTCAGCTGGTGTAAAACCGAATTTGGAAAGAAACTCTGATGAATCAATTATTAAGAATCTAAAAAAAAACGTTTCAAGAAATAAAGTTTCCAGAAAAACGTTTAAGGTAAAAAAATGATCCGTAAATGATAGACGCCTGGGGCGTTTATTCAATTTTCGGACACGATGGAAGTGGAGGGAGGGGGGCGGTCTACTTAGAATGGGGCGTTTATTTCATTTATCTAAATCAACTCATTAACAAGATAACGATAAAATCAATATAAGATAAGTGTTTAAACACTGAGCAGCAACAAGAATTGTTCACAAAAAATGATAATAAGAAAGAGTTTTTCCAGTTAGAGAAACTACTGGGATAGGATCAATGTCCACATCGATATACCCTTACTTTGAACACGAGAGTTAACGAAGAAAGAAACTACGAAGTAGATGTCACTTGTCAGGCCTCATCGGTTTGTTTGTTTCCTCATTATATTTAGGGTGGAAGGGGGTGTCTATTAGGTAAGCGTTTATTGGAGATGGGCGTTTAATAAATTATTAAAATATCAGGGGGCGTTAATAAGATATAATGAGCATTTATAAGAGATCAGAGTAGGCGTCTATTAGACCATTTACGGTACTTTACAAAATTGAAAAGTAGGTATTAATAATGTTTTGCGCACTTAGCTTATAAATAACGTTGTCGTGGTTTCCTATGCCTATCTCTCGTGTTCCCTCAACATCCCGCCGGCGTGTTTTGATCAGAGCTCGTATCAAACATGGAAAACTGTTTTTTGTTTGTTAACTAAATGTTCCGTATCTTCTCGTTTCTATTCACTTGGATTAATTTTGGCTGAAGATCACTTCAAGAATATTTATAGAATGCCGTCATACTCCAAAAATGAACAATGAAGTTTGTAGATGTTGATTTTTATTAATATACATGCATTTAAAATAAAAAAACATATAAATTGTTACTAGTCACGATCGGCAATCTGTCTTTTGAATAGCTTTTTAGCTACCACCGATTACTACTTACTAATTTACTTACTAACTTACTTACATACGTACTTTTTACTTACGTATTTACTTGCTTACTTGCTCACTTGCTCACTTGCTCACTTGCTCACTTGCTCACTTGCTCACTTGCTCACTTGCTCACTTGCTCACTTGCTCACTTGCTCACTTGCTCACTTGCTCACTTGCTCACTTGCTCACTTGCTCACTTGCTCACTTGCTCACTTGCTCACTTGCTCACTTGCTCACTTGCTCACTTGCTCACTTGCTCACTTGCTCACTTGCTCACTTGCTCACTTGCTCACTTGCTCACTTGCTCACTTGCTCACTTGCTCACTTGCTCACTTGCTCACTTGCTCACTTGCTCACTTGCTCACTTGCTCACTTGCTCACTTGCTCACTTGCTCACTTGCTCACTTGCTCACTTGCTCACTTGCTCACTTGCTCACTTGCTCACTTGCTCACTTGCTCACTTGCTCACTTGCTCACTTGCTCACTTGCTCACTTGCTCACTTGCTCACTTGCTCACTTGCTCACTTGCTCACTTGCTCACTTGCTCACTTGCTCACTTGCTCACTTGCTCACTTGCTCACTTGCTCACTTGCTCACTTGCTCACTTGCTCACTTGCTCACTTGCTCACTTGCTCACTTGCTCACTTGCTCACTTGCTTACTTGCTAATGGTAATTTTTGGTAGCAGAGAGTCAGTATGTTTGATTAGATTGCAATGAGTGAAGGTCTCCTTCTTGATATTTACTACCTTATCGTTCATAATGTAAACAATTCAAGATTGGCTCGAGTGTATTTATAATTGTGAGAGATGATGTTTGCTTATTTGAAGTTTCCATCTTACATTCAGATTCGTGCATTGATTTTAATCTTGTCTATGGACCTTAGCTGACCGGCATCAACGTACAGCAAATGTAGAGTGTGAAATACTGAGTCCTTTCAGTGCGTGCATGTTTTTGTTTGATTTGAATATGACAGTTGCCATCGATCATTTTATGACAAAATAAAAGAACGGATATTCTCGTTATCAGAATCGAGAAAACATATTAATCTATGTTATATGGAGTACGTCGAGATTGCTAGATAAGTCAGTTTAGAAATAAGTTATTAATGTCAAAATGCGTTGCAAGCGATATGAGAGTAGGTGTTACACAGAATGTGGAACTTGACTAATTTGGTTGTGATTACGATTTTAATGATTCAACCAAATTCATGCCCGAGTTTTGAGATAATGATCAAAATTGGAATTCAAAACCAAAACAAATAATTATTACACGAAAAATAGTGTATAATATTTTGATTTGTATTACATTTTCCAAATTTCCTATTCTATTCAAAATTTACAGATGCAAATAAATTGTTCCTTTTTTACAAATAACATGTCGAAATGCACTTGTTTTGTCCATAATTAAGCAATGAGATATTTTTAGCTAAATCTCACTTACAGAGATATAGGACACACTTTAAAAATACCCAAATTGCTTTCCATTGTGTTTGATGTTCTAATGATTTATTGACATAGAACCCGCTGTTGTAGAGAGCACAAATCAGGATACATGATAAAAAGAGAAGTAAAAACAGTATTTACCACATGCATCATGAAATAAAAAATGCACTGTGGAAGGCGTTTGTAAGACCACTATTTCTGACAAAGTAATTCCAGTTTCTCACAAAGAACCATTTAGAAACAGAAGAACTTTCCTTATGAAGAAAAAAAGACTGAAAAACAAAAACGGGAAAGAAAACACGAAAAAAAGGTGCATGAAGCAAATCAAAAAACGACAGTTTTAACTCGGAATCCAAAGAAAAAAGTGACAGTGAAACAATAATAAAGTAATCACAAAATGTCATGTTAATACATAAGAAAATTCACAAATTCCAATATTGCTAGGAAGGAACACTGTGTTAGTATGGTGGAACCAAATCAAATTAATTATAGGAAGTCAAAACGAATGAGTTAGAATTGATAAGAGAGGAAATGAAGTACATACAATAAAAACCGAGCTTAATGATGCACCCAGTGACAAAAACCATCGAAACAAAATCATTGGAACTCGTGAGATAGTAAATCTGCATGAGGGCAACAAAGTCAGAGTGCGCGCGGATTTTTAAGATAAAAGCCATTATACATTACGTCACTCGGAGTTCACGTGAGATTGCACCGCTTGCCAGCTCAACTCAATGCTTTGGACATGAAAATTTACGATGAATGCGCGACACAAGCGTTTTAAGAAAGGACTCTAAACCCAACAAAGCCCTTAGAGAATGGTAAAAATAAGAAAGAAACGATGAGTCTGACAGTTTGCTCCTCAATTTGTCCAAAGAGGTAGCAAACAGTCGGTTTTGAAAATGACCCAAAAAGGTAGAAATATGTTGTCTGACAGGGTTGTATCGCTGAATTTAACAAAAATAAAATTTGATTTTTATCGTTTCGCCAACCATAGTGAAGGACGCTCGAAGTAAAACTGTAGTATAGTACGCACTCTCATTGGTCGAGTACCCCCAGCATTTTCAATATCCCCCCTGGGGAAGCAAGATACTAAATATAAAGTAAACAAACAGACAATACAATGTAATGAGAAAAATGTGATCGATATATAGATTAATAAATACATGCATGCATGCTTGCCTAAAATCTTTCAAATGAGTCCATTCATTCAAATATAAGTATCTGCATATCTACTGTGATCATCGCTCTAAAGCACTTGCACGCCCCTCAACAAAGTCTAATAAGGCCATTGACTGTATGACCAGACCCAATGATTTGTATCGTCAGTAACGTTTTAAAGGAGCTGTTTACGCAATCATTTACGCATTGAGTAAAGAGCCGTTAATAATCCTCTCTCTGTGTCTTAGACACTTGACTACGGCATTTGCTTACTCCATTTATAAGAAAGATGCTGAATATTTTGAAATTTTAATTTTCTAAGATATCTTATTTACTCATTAATTTCCTTTACTCAAAAAGGGGAATCCGATTAATTATTAAAGGCAGTCTAGTACCGTAGTGGAGTCTACATCGTTAAATTTTGTTATATTCGTGCGTCTTGTTTTATTCAGTTTTGGTCAACTTGATAGCGTGTAGCCAGAGATGCTATGGAAATTTCATAACAAGGCAATCAATCTTTGATCACTGGCTCGATATCATCATTAAAGTGCTAATTCATTTATTTGCTTAAAAATAATCTGAATTGCAAAAACAAATAGCAGAGGGCAAACGTATTTAATTAAATTTAAAGTTATTACTTCTTATCTGAAAAGTGATAGTTCTTGCAAAATATATCTCATCTCCCACGACCAACTAAACGAATAAAAAAATACTTTATCACAACTTAAAAGTGTTTACAAAACATAGCACATAACAGATATAAATACACTTTACTAAGAGATCTTTCGGCATGGACTCAAAAGCCTGTTAGTTGGCTAGAAATAAATATATTTTCGTAGCTAAAACTCGTACAAATTTAGATATAATTAATGATCCAGAAAAGCATGAAACATTTTCCTTTGAATTAATATTATGAGTAATTGGCGTGCTTTCTGCCAAGAAACTTATATTGGACCTCAATATGAGCGTATATTTCATTTTCTGAATCGGCTGGTTTTTTACTATTTGTTTTAAACGATTAATTTCATTTTGGAAGTAAACGTTTTTCTACTTCCTTTTGTTCGTTTTATCATGTTTTAGTGAGTTTTTGTCAATCAGTAAATACGACGATTGCAATCAGTATAAAGCAGCTGCACTACAACCACTTCAAATACAACAACTATCAGACATTTGACATTATTTCTCCTAAAACAAAACAACATAAAACAGGGGACTAAGCATCAAAAAGGAAATGAAATCAAACTGTTTATTTTGTAGAAAAACATGAAAATTAAGTTAGCCCATAAGCCACCCTATGCCAAGGTATAGTGAAATTAAAGGAATATTATGTCTTACAAAAGAAAACGCTAACATGGATGAATTCTAACAGAAATGCTTCTATTCAGTGTCCTATTAATAATGCATTTTCTTTGGTAACGAAGAAAAACGTTGAATGAATCAATATAACACTGTAGGAATAGAAATATGTATGACAGTTACATCAGAATTCAAACGTATTCATGACTCCGCCGCTATCTTCCATTAAATAGGGCAAACTAGAATAGAGAGTTATTTATAGTAAAGTATATATGAACGATGCTATTCAATTTTACAAGTTATTAGACTGAAGGCAAAAACACAACACTCCAAACTCAGACTGATATTTGTCATGGATAAAAATTTCCCTGTATGATTTAGTAATAGTATTATGTACGATAAACAACTCAGTTCTTAAGAAAAAAACGGATAATAAGGGTTTATTGTTTTCAGTGCAGTTGTATATAGTTAGGAGTGTAAATGGTTTTCTCTCTCTCTGAAAATACAGACAATTTGTAATGACTACTGCTAAAAGAGGCTTATAGCTACAATCAACATCGTGTATTTTTCCCATGAAATCTGGGTAATTAATCCAAAGTAGGCAGTCGCTAGAGAGATTTTATATAGTGCATATGTACTAGCAATCACGATTGCCTTTAGATTTACTAGAAATACCACGGTAAAACATCTATTTGCGTGGTATTTTTTAATAGAAACAACTGTACAATATCTACAGTGGTATATACCATAGTAAAGCAATAGAGCATGCGGTGTGTAGACGCCGACCAGTGTGTGTGTTACTCAAAGCCACCGTAGTCATTCAATAGCGCACGATTTCCTCGACGGAGCACAACCTGTATTTATTTCGCTCTTGATTACTATACGGTTCATTTAGCCGAGAATGAGATCTATTTTAATTCCGCGGTGTCCGACGAGTGACTTTGCGGGTGTCTTGCGACGAACAGGTGAACTCGTCGAACATCGTGAGTATTTGCTTCCTCATAAAAAGCTTGTTCTTTTACATTCCATAAATAACACAGTCATGATGGCACTATTTGACGACTATTTTACACCGCGCTTTATAGCCCAATCCTTGAAGAAAACTGGGAACCACGAATTAGTACAATCCATGCCATGAACCAAACCTTCAATTTTCCTCGGCACATTTCCCTTCTATTTGCCTTATTGTTTATACTACATTTCTGTGATGGAGGTTTCCTTTTCGCTCTTGTTGCGAGAAAATGCAGCACCCATTGATTGTATGTCCCTTTGCTTTGGTCTTGACCGTAAATGACAACACAGACAACAGAGAATCAAAGCAGCAACAACAAATATTAAAACACCAAGGAATATCACGATGATCGAAATTGAAGACATATTGATAACTAGATTCACTAGCTATTTGTTCACTCCACTTCAAAGACTATCTAACTCACATTGCGCTTGTAAATTAACATCATGGTGATTTCCTTTCTATTGGCCAGATCACCTAATTACTTCCGGGAGACAAAGGATTGGTTGAGAGTTTCATGACGTCAAAAGTTATGAAATTACTCTGCGATGTTCGTTAGTCAGTTTCTCATTTAAAACCGCCCCAGGGAGTTTATTTCATGCAAGTTTGTATATTTTAATTAGTTAAACAAATCTAGTAACTTTTAGAATGTTTCAATTTCTAGCGGAAGCCTTTTTCCCGTGGAAATGACATTGCAAAACATTGGCGATGGTACATGATGTTGGGGATTGAAAATGCGCGTCATTATATTTCACTTGTAGAACTGTTTATGAAACCGAGACACGAACGATGTGATGCTGTCAAATAGAGAAAAAACGAGATATATTGACGTGAATTGAAAATAAGTAGATCGACTTCAACCATACAAATATCAAAATATGATGTTAAAGCGTTGATGAAACAGAGACACGAACATGCTCTATAAAAAAGAGCGACAGAACTTTATATCGTTAAATGAGAAAAATTAGATCTCCAATCATAGAAATGTCGATATAGTGGTAGATAAATTAACGAGTTGATACATAGAGCACGAGTTGTAATCTTATTAGCCATTACATATTGTCCGTTCTAAAGTGTAATATAACTACTATAATATTCAAAACCAATGAAGGTAACTGCAGTGGCAATAACGAACGGAGGGAAAATCGAATAAGCAAATAGAAGTTAAATGAAAAGTAAAATGCTGTCATGAGTTCACACATATGTTTGACCATAATTCGCTACCAACAAACCAGTAACGGGAGTCAGATCACTCGTATATGTTGTGACTACTAATCGTGATTTTATTTGTTTAGTTCATTTTTTTTGTCCTTTTCTTTTATTCTGCTAATCTGCTTATAAAATTCAGTTCTTTTTGCTTTGCAATAATTCTTGATTTTCGTTTATCTTCAGCTTCTTGTATCCCTTAATCTTGATTTAGTTTACTCTTTTCTTTCCTTTTCGTTTTATTTTCATTCTGTTCGTCTGTTGTTGTTTTTTCTCTTATATTATCACTCTTTTATCCTAAACACTGAGGCGACCTATTTATTGCTATTCGTCTTCTTCTTCGCCTTTCCGTTGTTCTTGTTTTACTTCTGTCTGTTCTATCCTGTTCGTAATCTTGTCGCAATAAGCCATTTATCTTTGTAGGTCGATAAGAGAAAAAAAAAAGAATACTGTTTACTTTGTGTAAAGTGAATGGATGTTTAGCTTATAAAGTAGCCGGATGAATGTAGTTTGTAGTGTGCGATTAATGGCTTTATTAGACATAAAAAAGATAAATGTTTAGATTGATTACCAATAAACAAAATAATGACTTCATGAAATGTGGAGAGAAATCAATCAAATCAGTCTTAAAAGTAAAATAATCAATATATTGATTTTAAAGGTTTTTAATTTTCTTATGACGCTTGTTTGTTGCATATTGGTGCATGATCAGTATAAATGGAAATACATTAAAATGAAATGAAGCTAAGCAAATGAAATCAATCAAGTATAATAAAAGGAAATGAAAATGGCGCTTAGCTTATAAATGTATATTATTTCACAATAAATGTACGAGTTCACACGAATTAATTAAATGTAGCGGACAGAAAAAATTCTGATAGAATTTGAGCGATCCCAGCGATTAAGATCACTTTTTTGGCGATCGTAGCGATTAAATGGAAATCAGGGTTTAGAAAAAGAAAAGAAAACAGGAAAAAGTTAAGAAGTGAAACATAAGTAAAAGGCCAGTAATGCTAAATTTGTGAAAACAACAAAACTTGTAAAAACTTGTGACAGGCGGACTAAAACGTGGAAATATTGAAAAGATAGAATTAGTTCAGTTTATGCTAATTATGATGAAAGTAACAGACAAGATGATCGAGATATGATTCGAGCACAGTCAGATTACCTAAATACAGACAGGACGTCTAGATATACCAATAGAATAGGAATAGATCATTGTTGAACCACGTGTGCATACTATTGCTAATCTCCACCAATCTAATGAACGTTCACCATTCGTAAATCAATCATTATATGGCAACGAACTGTCTATATCATTTGTCATTTGTTGTCAATGATGTGTCGGATCATTCACCATCTGTCAATCAAAATACATCGATCAAAGATTTGACGTATCACTTACCATCTGTCAATCAAAATGATCTGTCCTATCACTTATTATCTGTCAATCAAAATGATCTGACGTATCACTTACCATCTGTCAATCAAAATGATCTGACGTATCACTTACCATCTGTCAAACAAAACGATCTGTCGTGTCACTTACTATCTGTCAAACAAAATGATCTGTCGTATCACTTCCCATCTGTCAATCAAAATGATCTGTCGTACCATTTACCATCGGGCAATCAAAATTAATCATCTGTCTCATCATTTCCTGTCAATCATCCATCATACATGAATCATGCATATGTGGCAACATTTACTTTGAATGATCCATCATTTTTTCATCATTTATAGTCAATCATCTATCATCTGTCACATCATTTACTTTGCATCATCCAACATCGGTCACATCATTTACTTGGCATCATCCAACATCTGTCAATCATCGATAATCTTTCACATCATC